>BHFT01002296.1:0-42609 GCA_004320025.1 Laticauda laticaudata
TAGTGTTTTCCAACGGATGGCAAGCTTTTTTTAATGTTTTACATCCTCTTTGCATCCGTAAGTGCAGTGGGACCAGGTCTTAAGAAAAAAAACATCCTACCTGTGGTCTTGTGCTGGCATGGTCAAAAAAATAAATATAAGCAGAGCACAAGGTGTAGGAAAGCCTGATTGCCAAGATAAGAGAAGCTGAGGACGAAGGAAGGAGAGGCTTGAAAGAGAAGTATAAACATACATTTTAAAAAAAAAATAGCAAGAATGTCAAATGAATAGCAAAACAGAAAAGCAATATAAACAGAAAAATGGTAGCTAGAGATACTAGTCTGTTGTAATATTTATGGAAATGTTGCTGTTGCTTGTTGCTGTTCTCATTCTTATGTGAACTTTTCAAACACCAGGGCTTCCAACTTGAAGTGTTTTACATTTTGTTAAGATCAATTTCAGCATTCCTCACTTTTGACTAATGAGAGTTTTAGTGAAGCAACTTCTGGAGTGCAGACATGTTATTTCAGAAATCCTAACAAGAACCCTATAAAGTAAGTTGTAGAATTAATGTTCCTATGTTGCAAAGGATTCATGAATGATTAGTTATAAGAATACACACCTGCATTGAGGGAAGTACAATACAGCCATTTTCCAATTTCATTTTATTTCAGTCATTAAAAGCTTAGTCCTTATAGGGACATAAGTTTTATATGCTTATATCTTTTCCAAAGAAAATAAATATACTAGCTAAATGCCTACTATTTACTTTATCGCTTGGAGGAAACTCTTTTGACCTCAGTAAATGAAGTTTCTTTTCTTCCATTTGCATATGATGATAATCCTTGCCATTGTATATTTCCAAATACTGGCTCTCTGCATTAATTTCATAATGCTGAATATTTAAAACATGCCAGAAGAAAGCACAGCAAAGATTTAAATAAAGGTAAGGAAGATTGAGCACTAAGATACTATATAACCTAGTTGGGTAACAAAATTACTGCAAGCAAATAACCCAAGCTCAGAGGACACCAAAGACTTGATAAATTCTGTGTGTCTAATCAAATTAAGCTGTTCTGTTCTCTTCTGCTCTGCTCTGTTCAGCTTTTTGGTTTTGCTAGTGCAATGAACAAAAACTATTCTACATTCTCTCCTACATTCTCATTTATTTGGAAGAAAAATGATTTGATTTTGCTTTTATCTTTGTTCTAAACTGGAATTCTGGTAACATTCTTTGGAGTGGAGAGAAATTTCTTACACTGGTGTAATTATAAAGGGGCGAAGGGTATGGTTTTTGTGGTGAATATCCAATCTCTCTCTCAGTTGAATCATCTCAACAGATATCTGAAAACCTCTGTGATCTCCCATAAGTCTATAAAATTCCAAGAGAAGATAATCATAAGGAAACATCTTACATTATCCTTTTGGAGACCGGCAAGTGTGAAGAATCCAGGAAGTTTCAGGGTGATGGATTATTATCACCCTGAAGTAAACAACAACAATGATATCCCCTCCAGCTTCAACAAAGCAAACTCAAAAAGATATTGAAATATATTTTCCAGAACCTTAAGAACAAGGCAGCAAAACAGATCCTCCCCCCATGCCAGAAAGAATCCTTTGTAGAAATTGCAAGGCAGATTTTAGAGTAGCGTTCATTTCTAGTGACATGTTTGCGGAATCTGCAACATATATGTTATGCTTTATAAATGGGCAGAATTACATTTGAAATCACAAATTATTCTTTCCTAACCTATCACTCTCTTACATTTGTTAAAATCTAGAATCCATTGTCAAAAACTGATGGATCATCTACTTGTAGATGATAGAAGATTTCCTAGAAAGCATAGGACAAGGAGCAAAAATTTAACAGAAGTTTGGATTTGGTGTAAATTTGAAATAATCTGATCTAATTTCCCAATTATGTAGACCTTGTAAGTTATGGGAAGATCATTTTAAATTTAATTTGGTGAAGGTAAAAAGACACAACAAGGTTCAAAAGTCCTTCCAGAATTCCTGGTGGCTATGCTCAGAATGCTAAAAGACTAACAGATATTTACTTCTATTATGGCTGCTATTTTTCACAATAATAAGATGTTCTTGGGATTTTATCTCATATGAAAATGGCTGCCCTTGTTCTTTCTAACTATGCCCCCATTGTGAATAAATTGGATTTCTCATACATTAATACACACTTTAATTAAAAGTATGGCTTGAAAAATTTTGTCTTCATTGGGTCCAACCTAAATTAAGCTCATTTCATTTCTATTGAAATCAGTGGAAATTATTGAAAAGCTATTTCATGGTGGTACAGCTATTAGTAGGCCAGATGAAAAAGAGGGAGACATGCTTTAAATTACGCCACAACAACAAAGCCTACTGGCCACTTGTGTCCATCTCTGCCTGATCTACCTCATAAGATTGTAATGATGATAATGTCATATATGTGCTTAGATGACTACATATTTTATAGAATAGAGTAGAGTAGAGTAGAGTAGAGTAGAATAGAATAGAATAGAATAGAATAGAATAGAATAGAATAGAATAGAATTCTTTATTGGCCAAGTGTGATTGAACAAACAAGGAATTTGTCTTGGTGCATATGCTCTCACTGTACATAAAAGAAAAGATACATTCATCAAGAGTCAAGAATCATAAGGTACAACACTTAATAATTATCATAGTGTACAGTAAGAGATCAAATCATAAGGATATAAGCAACAAAGTTACAGTCATACAGTCACGAGTGGGAGGGGATGGGTGATAAGGAGTGGTGAGAAGATTAATAGTAATAGTAATGCAGACTTTGTAAATAGTTGGACAGTTTGAGGAAATCATTTGTTTAGCAGAGTGATGGCGTTCAGGAAAAATCTGTTCTCGTGTTTTTAGTTGTTCTGGTGTGCAGTGCTCTGTAGGAGTTTTGAGAGTAGGAGTTGAAACAGTTTATGTTCAGGATGTGAGGGATCTGTAAATATTTTCACAGCCCTCTTTTTTACTCATGCAGTATACAGGTCCTCAATGGAAGGCAGGTTGGTAGTAATTGTTTTTTCTGCAATTTTTCTACAGTTAGTCAAATGTAGTTAATTTAAATGCAGAGAGCTTAATCAACAGGTAACTTATAACCTGTTATTTTTAAAGTTGATTAGAACAAAGAATATCAGAGTTGTAAGGGATTTTGGAGGTCTTCTTGTTCAAGCAGGAGATCCTATACCATTTCAGACAGGTGGCTGCCCAGTCTCTTCTTAAAAGCCTCCAGTGACACCACAACTTCTGAAGGCAAGCCATTCCACTGGTTAATTGTTCTCATTGTTAGGAATTTTCTACTTTGTTCTTTGTTGAAACTCTCTTTGATTAGTTTTCATCCATTGTTTCTTGTTTTGCCTTCAGATGCTTTGAAAATAGGTTGACCTCTTCTTCTTTGTGGCAGCTCTTCAAATATTGAAACACTGCTACCATGTCTCCCCTGATACTTTTTTTTTACTAGATTATAAGTAGACCTCAATATTTTTGTCTAAAAATTAGATTAGCAGATATAGCTTACTGAAAAGTGATAGGCATTGGCTTTTCATTGATATACTTTGTAATCTATCTTCCCTAGTTTCCTCAATTCACATATTAACCTATGATTAATACACAGAGCATTTAAAGTACAGTATTGTTTGTTTGCAGCAATTGCCTTACTTTACCTGTTTCCAACCAAAAAGACACCTCCCATTCACAAAACCCTCTGAGACCCACCCAGTCTTTATACTCAAAGATCTTTCACACAAATTCCAATAATGCTTAAAATGCATTATGCATATTCCTCATATATACATGTCATACTTCTCAGGTTTTTTTTCAAGTCAGGTTTGACAAAGGCACAGCCTTCAAGACATATAACCTCTAATTAGTAGTCTGTACATTGGTGCTTCAACAACTTTGGAGCACACAGTTTGCAAGGGTAATTAGAATACAGTAATACTGTTGTAAGTATTTTCTAAGTGTTTGGTGAACTGCCTGGTAATCTTCAAATCTTTCCTTGCTTCATTTGGAAGTCAGATCACAGCAGTGTTAAGTGCTCTGTTAGGCATATATGTTCATTGTGCAGTGCCAAACAAGCCTTTCATCTGGATTACGGCATCTAAATATAACTGAAATGCAAACAATAATCAAAAAGAATATGACTAATGAATCAAGGGTGCCCCATTTAGAAATATGAACGACATATTTTAGAAGACAATGACATGAATGAAACAAAGTACACACTGTGTGCCATTTCAGAGGCTTAGGTTTCCAAACATGTAAGTGACAGGATAATTGGACCCTAGAACTTTGAGGCTAAAGAAGAATCCAGCAACGAGAACAACAGGCAATAACTATAAACAGTTTGCTTTGAGCCTGTAATGACACATTCCTTAGAAAAGCACCAGCTCCCATGAATAAATAGATATCCCCATGACCAAGAAGCAAATCACAAGAGTGATATTGCTGAAGCCAACAAGACAATGTATATACATTAGCATCAAAAAAAATTTTTTAAAAAGAAAAGGATGGGAAATCTATTCATTTCTGCAGTGTAAAAAAATGAGAGAGGAGAACATGAAATTGGAGTGAGGGATAGCAAAAAAATTGGAGACAAAGATAAGTAGACCAAAATTTAATGGGAAATAAGGCCATGAAACTCAGCTGGACTCCTTTCTAGATAAATATAAATATAAATTGATTTACTGCACTAACTGCTGTATTTTCTCTGTATGGAAATAATTAATACTTTTTTAAAATCACCCTTAAAACAGGTGTAATCAGTGGGAGCATAAATGATTTTTTTAAAAAAAATACTTTTCTTTAGCCCAATGATATTTGCTAAAGTAAACCAGGAATTTCCTTCACATTCTTTCACATATTCATTCTGACAGTTTAAAAAAAGGATCGAGTTATTTTCTTCCAAAAGATCTCAGGAAAATGATTGTATAATAAACAAATTTCTAATTCCACTTACAAGGACACTCTTATTAGAACTCTTCCATTTTCAAGACAAGTTACTTTTCTTATTGACTTTAGTGGAAACCCATGGCTTTTCTAACCAGTATCTCCTGTTGTTTAGCTTTTTCAATACTTTGACTGTCTTCCAGGAACTAAAGATCCAGCTTAAAGTTGCCTTTCATTTCAATTCAAAGGAAACCTTGGATTGTCCAATTTAACAGTATATTTCATACATCAGTATTGGTATTAGAAAATAATAGCCATCACATAAGCTTATACAGAAAGTATCTAAAGACATTATGTCTACATTCAATGTCACTATATTGTCCATTAAACAATACTAATATTTTTATTTTATTCTATTCATTTTTCTGATGTTATTTAGGGATATCATAGAATTAGGCTACTTGGCTGATTCAGTCACTCCTTAGCAATATAATCCTATATATGTTGACTTGAAAATAAATTATCTTGCAGCCACATCTTCAGTAAATACATTCATGAATGCAGTATAAAGGGTGAATCCTGATAGTTGTGGCACCAGCCAAAAAAGCTAATACAATCCTTGTTTGCGTAAACAGGCATAGAATCAAAATCACATGAAGTATTAGTTCTACTTTATAAAACTTTTGTAAGACCTCACCTGGAATGCTGCATTCAATATTGATCACCACATTACAAAAAAGATGTTGAGACTTTGGAAAAAATGCAGGGAAGAACAATTAAGGGCCTGGAGATTAAAACATATGAAGAATGGTTGCAGGAACTGGGTATGTCCAGTCTAGTGAGAAGAAGGAGAAGGGGTAACATGATAGCAGTATTTCTGTATTTGAAGGGCTGCCACAAAAAAAGGGGGGGGAAGGGGGAGAAACTTCCTAATAGTGAGAACAATTAACCTGTGAGATAGCTTGCCTATCATCACTGGAGATTTTAAAGAAGAGACTAGACAATCACTTATCTAAAATGGTATAGGTCTCCTGCTTAAGCAGGAGGTTGGACTAGAAGACCTCCAAGGTCCCTTCCAGCTCTATTCTGATTCTGATTCTGATTTTGTGAGGTAAACCAAAATCTTCAACCCTGCAGGAGACATTTTGGAGAACAAAATTGCAAGATGCTTGGGAATTACTGAGCACCTCCTTATTCTATTAATTTATTTTCAGTGATTCAAGTCAACCATCATTCTTATATAAGCCCATGGTTGGCTCCCAAGGTAGAGATGCTGTTTCACAAATGATTGCACAAAAGCTCATATGCTTTTGTACAATTGATGCTACAATTGACCATAAGTAGATTTCACAGTGGCCCCTGTTACCTTCGTTTTCAAAAATATTTTACACTAGCAGAGAAATATATTTGGCTTGTTTTCATGCACCCATAGAATAAGAGGTGAGGAAAAATCCTTTAATGATAAGAAGCCACATTTTTATGTGGAAAATAATAATGAATTTTGTTGCTTTTGGTCATTCAGCTGTGCTGTTGAGCCAAATAAACAGAGGTTTGTAGTCCTGACATGACACATCTGAATTAATTACATTCAAAAATAATGTTGCAGAAATTCTGGTCTTTAGAACAAATAAAAAGGAACACTGTTATTTCTCTACTTTTCCATAATTTCACAAAGTTGCTTTGACCTTCCCTAGTTCTGATACTTGGTTCATCCTACTTTAATAAAAGAGGTGACAGAATGTAATAAAATCTGATAAAATGCAAGATTAGCAAGAACCAAGAGCAGTATATAATACAAGCTACAATTATATCTTCTAGGAATCAAACCTAGCAAAATATAGGATTCTGGTTAAAAAAACCCTGAAATAGTCCAATTGTGTTTAGACTTTAGACCTTCTCTTGCTCAGTTATAACTATTAAAAGTTTCTTTTCTTTCTTTTGGAAATATATATTTTTAAAGGTCATACGAAAGATCAATCAAGTCTTTCTTTGAATGATGATTATAAACTTTTTCTGAAGAATAGTAATATAACCAATGGATGCATGGTGGGGTAAGGTTGTAAAAAAAAACTTGAAAAGCTGCTGATACAATTCTACAGAGGAATTATTGAGTCTATCATCTGCACCTCTATCTGTCTGGTTTGGTTTTGCAACCCAACAGGATGGACACAGACTTCAGAGCATAATTAGGACTGAAGAAAAAACAATTACTACCAACCTGCATTCAAGCAAGGACCAGTATACTGCAAGAATAAAAAAAAAAGGGCTGTGAAAATATTTACAGACCCCTCACATCCTGGACATAAACTGTTTCAACTCCTACCCTAAAAACGACGCTATGCAGCACTGTGTACCATTGTACCCTATGACTATTATTAACTGTATGGGCCTTATGTTGTACCTTGACTCTTGATGAATATATCTTTTCTTTTATGTATGCTGAGAGCATTTGCACCAAGACAAATTCCTTGTGTGTCCAATCACACTTGGCCAATAAAAGAATTCTTCTCCAAAAAAAAAAAAAAAGTTGCAATATATATAATGATTGGAAATGCCTGTTGGTTTTGATTCTGTCAGTATATTATTCCAGTTTCTGGTCCAACTCATCACCCAGAACCTATTTCCTTCTTTAAAATGCTAAAAGCTATGTGACGTCAGTGAAAATACTATTTTTTCTTAAGGATCTAAACAGTATGACGCCTGAAAGGACATTTTGCTACAAAAGTTTTTTTATTTAAATTTAATTGTAAAATTTTAGACTCTTGAGATTTGAATTGCTACCACATGTCACAATAACTGTAATCTTTAAAAATAACTTACAGCATGAAGTAAAATGAATATTAAGGCAGCGGATTCTAAAAAATTTCCAAATATCAATTCCATTTCTGCTGCAACTGAAAACAATTGCATCAGAGTTTATTCTGAAAAGGTTGTTTTGATATTAATCTAAATAAAAGTAGTACTAAGTTCACATATACCTTAAATGCTCAAAAGATTTGTACCTGAGCATTATCAGTACTGAATATTTTTTATTAATTCATTAAAAGTACTGTGATGACAGGTATTGTCATCTGTAATATGTTTCATTACAAGAGTGTAAATGTAAGATGATCAATGAAGTGTTAATTACAAGAAAATAATTTTAAGCATATTCTTCCATCATCATAATCCATCCATCAACAAAATAAAAGAATATAAATGGCAATCATATAAAGAAATAGATTTCAAAATGATAGAATTGATGCAAACTTTTAAAAAGACAGGAATCCCTTAAGTCAGTGGCACGCATGCCAGAGGGGGCACTCAGAGCGCTCTCTGTAGGCAAGGGCACCGTTGCTCCAGCACAGAGTTCATTCGAGTTTGTTCTATAGAGCCAGAAGGACATGGGCCCAGCCTGCTCCCCTCTCCCTCTCCACACACACCTGAGGACATTTCTCACATCACCCACCCCTCTGCCCAACTACCCAATGAGAGTGCTTCCTCTATCCCCTGTCTGGGGTAAGGTTGGATGGCTCAAATGGAAGGTGAGGTTGTGGCATGGATGGCAGCCTGTTTAGTCTGTGGCAAAGGTGATTCCGTGGTGAGATTGGAGAGGAGGTAGGTTGGAGGGGAGCATACCTCACAGCATGGCATAGCAGGAGGGGAGGGGAGCTGGAGGGGAGCAGAGTGCTCAGGCCATAGTGTGGGCTTTGCAGCACTAACCCTATACCTACTGCTAACCCTGCCTTGTTGCTTACACCTCCACTTCATCTTATTTATGCAAATTCCCCAAGAAGTAGGTCAATGCATGTACAGCAGAGGTCAATCAAAGGTAGGAAATGCACTCAGATGCCTTTTTCAGAACAGGCCAAAGCTGGTGGCCAGTGGAACATTGTTCCCTTGCGCGAATGGTCAGCAAATTCAAAAGGAACCCCCAGCTGAGAATCACTGCCGTAGATTGTTGATTCAGGGAATATCTATGTCTTTAGTGTTAATTAATAGTGTTAGCTATTTTGGTATAGGGATAGATTTGTGCTTCATTTTTTTTTATTTTGTGTTTTTGTAGATTCCAAGTCTTGAACACCTAAAAATTAGTACAGCAAAAAAAGCAAAAACAGATAGTGGAAGATCATTTCAAGAGGCCTGGACAAAGTCATTTGGAGTGATTGAACACAATTGGAAAGTGCTGTATATTATATGTCATGAAAGGGTTGTGTGTCGCACATCAAGTATCAGACAGCACTTTGACACCAACCACAAAAGTGTTGCCAAACTTAGTGAAACTGAAAGAGAAGAGTTTCCTGAAGAGAAATTGAGGAAATATCATCCTTTCTAGAACAAATCATCTGATAGATGATGTTAATGTATGAGTTGTTTTTTCTAACTAATACCTCAGTATTCAGGTTAAATTGCTGTGTTGGCACTTTGTAATAAATAAGTGGGTTTTGATTTGCAGTTTGGGCACTCGGTCTCTAAAAGGTTCATCATGACTGCCTTAAGTTGCCAATAGATTGTAATTTTTAAATAATAGAAACAGAAAATCATTAAAATATAAAGGGAAAATCCTTAGTGTATTTAATAAGCAACATTTAATGTTTATCTTGATTTCATTTCCATCTTTCTCCCAGTTCTCCCTAGGTTTTTTTTAGTATTGCTTCAAACATGTCATTAAAAGGCTAAGTGTTGTCCCTGACATGAACATGTTTCATATATACTTTATGCATCAATTAAAAGGAAAAGAGGAAGGCACTCCTTTATTCCATAAAAAGCAAGTAACCTCTGAGTACTTAATTTTCTACAGTAGTGGAATTATGAAGCAGAAAGATCCACCCAATTAAAACCTAAAACAAAACAAAACAAAAATCATGTGGAACTGTGTTGTATTATTTTTGTAAAACAAAATAAGCTACTTTGGGAAATTGAAATAGAAAAGGCAGAAAATCACAAAAAAGATGTAAAGGACTAATTTCATCTCTGAAACTTAAAATATATAGTAGCAGGAGTCACTCAGATAGAGCTTATTAGAGGTCCTGTATATATGTTTCTTAGCAACAGAAGGAAATTTGTTTAGATCTGGGTTCATGTTTAGAAAAATGTGTTCCATTTTATGAGAGTATACATTGCTCTTAGGCTTTAATATTATTTTTAATCCAAGTAATATTTGCCATTTTTGACTGATTGGGTTCTTTTTAACTTATTTAAGGCCCTGTCACACTGCCCAACGGATGCAAAACGGACACAACGGACGAGCAAAATATCCACACTCAGAAGGGGCAAAAATTTGCATAACCGGAGCGGATAACACAGACGGGGGAAGGACGCAGGGCGGATGGAAAGTGGATGTGGAACGGAAGCCTAGCGGATGGAAGCGGATGGGAGCGGATGACACATCCGCTAGGCTTCTGGGGGGCCTCAGCAAAGCGGATGCGGAACGGATACAGCGGATGCAGAACGGATGCACAGCAGATGAAGCGGATGCACAGCGGATGCACAGCGGATGCACAGTAGAAGCCTAGCGGATGCTGAAACGTTAATTGCGCATGCGGGGAGGATGCATTGCGTCAGCCCCGTGGATATAACGGAAGCAGCTCGGAAGCAGGTCACCAATTCAGAGGAAAGACCTGCTTCCAGACACATCGACTGCCTTGCCTGTCCTGCCTGCATATCTGCCTACCAGCCTTGCTGCCAGCCTCCCTGCAGCCTTGCTGCCAGCCAGTCTGCCTGCCACCTTGTGCTGCCTGCCTGCCTGCCAGCCTCTGGTTCTGCTGGGGCTTCTGCAGCACGGGCTCGCTTTCTGGGGCTGGGGCTTCTGCTGCTTCTGCTTCTGGAGGAGCTGATGACAAGCACTCCAGCACCAGCCATCTCCACAGCACCTGCACCCTTCACCCCTGAGACTGAGCGACCAAGAGGAGTGCCAGAGACTCATTTTTGTCTTATAGCTTGTTGTTAATAAAGTCTATTTTTTGATTCAACACACTTGCTTCATTTCTTTTTTTTAATAAGTCTTTGTGGGAAACTTTTAGAAATGGTTTAAGCCTTTGCATGCTTGTGGATGGGTTAAGATAGCTGTGGGATGGGCAGGGAAACCTGTGGGATGGGCAGGGATACCTTTGGGATGGGTAATAGCTGTGGGATAGATAAACCTCCAGTGCAAGCATAGTGGGACTGTATGGTCCCCCTCCCAGGTGCCACACCTATGGCCCTTTATTATCAATAACAATATAATCAATCATCCACACATGTCAACATAAACACAACTCTTTATTAAATGCCCTGTTCATTGTGGGCCACTCAACATACATGGCACAATCTCATCAGTGTGATGAGACAGGCTCAAGGAAGCATCTTTAAGCATCTATCATCCTGTCTTGCCACTCCACTGCTCCAGCTGGGGAGTTGCACCAGTGTCTCAGGAGGTTGCGCTGCTTCTTCCCTTCACGTTAGGCTCTGTTGGGCCTTGCACATCCTGAGTGTCTATCAGGTTTCGCCCTTGCCTCCATCCCCAGGCTCCATGTCCCATTGCCTTGTTGGAGGTCCACGAGCCTGTTCTGCAACACTGGGTAGCGGGTGCGCATGAGAATTGTGCAGGATGCAGCAAGCTTCACAATGTTCCTCACGGTCTCTAGGCGATGCTGCATGGTGGTGAGAAGTACCTGGACCCTGTTGGCCAGGATGCAAAAGGCGTTCTCCACCACCCGCCTTGCCCTGGACAGCCTGTAGTTGAAGATCCTCTCTTCATGGGTGAGGAGTCCGGAAGTGTAGGGCTTCATGAGGTAGGTTGTGAGGGAGAAGGCATCATCCCCCACGATGAAGTAGAGCACATCTTGTGTGTCATTGGGCAGGGGTTCTGGATCTGGGAAGCCCACGATGAGGTTGCGTTCCAGCTCCTCCTTGAGGTGACTGGCGTTGTATACTGGGCATCTGAAGATGAGCTGTGCCTGAAGCATCGATGTACATGAACTTTGTAGTCAGCATCGACCATGGTGAAGAGGATGATGCTGAAGAAGCCCTTGTAGTTGAAATAAGTGGACCCCAACTTGGCTGGCGCTTTGCAGGCCACGTGCTTGCCATCGATGGCTCCAACAGTGTGTGGGAAGTTCCACCTCTGATACCACTGCTCTGCAACTTTCTTCCATCCTTCTTCAGTGGAGGGGCACTGGAGGAGCTCCTCCTTGTATTCTTCGATGATGGCCTGCCCCATTTCTCTGACCACAATGCTGATGGTGTTGGGTGGCACCCCCCAGCCGTACTGCATGCTCCTGTAGGTGGTCCCCAAGGCCAGGTGGCACAGAGGGAGTGCCACCTTGAGTCCAGGTTCCAGGCCTGGGCCGGAAGTTGGTGTTTGTCTTGGTCAACCTGGGTGTCAGCCGCTGCACAAGTTCATCAAACATGGCTGGAGGCATCTCATGAAGTTCTGGAATGCACGAGTGTCTTCGCTCCTGAGCTCCACCATCAGCTTTGTTGTACAGTCCGTCTCTTGCTCTTCTGGCGAACCATCTTCGTACCCAGACTCTTTTGGCCGCCCCTTTTTCTTCCCGAAGTAGAGTTCACAGAGCCTGTAGATGGCTTCGCACTGTTGCAGAAGGATGGTGGCTGCCAAAGGACTGTGTTACGCTCCACGGTGGACATGACTGAATGCTGTGGAAGAGGAAGAGGCAGATGAAGGCTGCAGAGGTCCGCACCGCAGGGCTGCTGTTCTGAAAGTGAGATCCAGATGTGTTGCTTCCCTTTTTATAGGCAGTATAGGTGTCCTTTGCATCCTCTAGGCATCCTCTAGGAATCCTCTAGGCATCCTGTAGACATCCTTAATATCTGAGATAGGTCCCTTCTGCAAACGTTTTTTTTGTTTTAAATGCTTTGTTTCGTGCTGCATCCGTTCTGCATCCGTTCTGCATCTGTTCCGTGTCCGTTCCACTTCCTCCTGGGTACCGAGCAGATGCGAGTTGCGCGGATGCACAGCGGATGCTAGCGATATAGCGGATGCGTAACGGATGCAGAACGGATGCCTAGCGGATGCCGTAACGGATGCAGAACGGACAAATTGGATACATTTTCCGCGCAAAAGTTTTGAGCAGCTCAAAACTTTTTGAGTGATGAAATGTCAATAAACGGATGCTGGACTGATAGAGAGGAGCAAAACGGAGGCAGTGAGTACATCGCGTTAACCAATACAACGGATGGCAAGCTTTTTTGTCCGTTTTACATCCTCTTTGCATCCGTTGGTGCAGTGTGACAGGGGCTTTACATAAGTGTCTCAACAAATTGAGCCCAGCTAGTAATTGGATGAAGATCAATGGAGGGCTTCATGAGCTACTCTGGAAAGAAGTACCCTGGAAGAAGGCAATGACAAACCACTATATATGGTGCACACAACTTCATCACTTGTCAAGACTGACTTGAAAAAGTCTTTGCTTGATAAGGTGGCTGGCTGAAATAAACTGTATTAATTTGTTTCCAGGTCCTTTATCATATATACTATTTGTTTTTTCCGATAAAATGTTATTGTGTGAAATTCAATATTATGCAGCCTCCAAGTAATTTAGTAACTTGCCAGGGCTTTCTCCTCTTCTTCTCTCCTGAAATTCTTGGGATACGATCTTGAGCAGGAGTGTCAAACTCATGTCATGGCAGCATCATGTGATGCATCAGGACTTTTCCCCCTTCACTTAACAGGGCATGGCCAGCATGTCATGCATCTGGCCTGCAGGCCAGGAGTCGGAAAACCCTGAGAGTACCTTTAATATTGGCAGCTGGAAGAGAAATGGGGAATCTTATTCCACTGTCAGTTCCATCAGGAGAAACTGCTACAGTCCCAAAAACTATATCAGTGAGTGTTGTCACCAGTCTTCAAGACTTTATTTCTTGTTACTTATATTCTTGCTCCCTGCACAATTTTTAAACTGGTAATATATTATAAGTGCAGCTTGGCACATTGTCTGCCATACTAGCAGATGGATGGAATGAGTATATGCCTTTTCTATGTGCTTTGTAGGAGAAGGAAAAGTTCTTCAACAATTTTGCAAAGGCAGTCTCCTTCTTTGCCAGTGACAGTAACACTGTTCCAAGTATTGCCCTATGGGAGTACTGCTGTCAAGACATATTGCATAGGAGTTTAATTGAAGGAAGAGAAGCCAGGGAGTTTGCAGTCAGCTGGAGATAAAGTTTTTCAATTAATCCACAAGGGGTGAGTACAAATATTTTATTATTTCCCAAAAATAATAATAATTTTGTATTCTATCAGTGGCTTGACTAAGAAGAGAAAAAAGGGACATCCTGACATAAATTTAGATGTGGCAGATTGCAAAGTAGTTTAAGATGTTATGTTTAGAGACAGGTTTGTGGCATCCTTCACCAACTATCCTTCTCCACAGAGACCATTTTGCTCAAACATTTTTACAGATTCTGGTCAGTGACACACAAACCCCAACTTCTGGGCAGTCTGCCATTCAACAAGAATATTTCTGCAAAGAAAGAAATGAGGAAATGTAAGCATTCAAGTGAAAATTCAATCCTTCACAGTACAGAGCTTCTGCGTAGTCTTTTAAATGACCCTTTTTATCATGGTGCCATGTCTTTACCTTTTTGAATAGTGAGACTTAGTAAGAAAAATAGATGTATGTATACAAGTGGTTGAGTAATGTATTACTCATGTGCACTTTGTTCTTTTTGGCAAACTGACCTTATCAAAGGAAAGAAAGCTATACATTGTGACAAGAGCCTTACTGGAAAGACTGAATTAGGAACTAGAGCGATTTTACTGTTACCTTGTTTTAAACTTGTTTTAAATTAAGATGAGTGAGGACCCATTGAAAAGGTGATAATGCTACTGAAATCTTTCCCTTGGTTTTTCTCTTTTTTAAAAAAATAGAACATGTAATAACAATATAATAAAGGAAATATAGTGTATGATTTATGTTATAATCATCATTTTGGGGATAGTATTAATTATACTTATCTGATATATCACATTTAAGGTAATATGCAAATTTAGAAGGTTATGAAGTCATTAATTGATTAGTGACTTAAAGATCAATAAAGCAAACCACAGTTAGAAATCACTCATCAGCCTGTTCCCCACCATTTCTACACATACTGCAATCATCTCATGTCAAAATCACTTTACAGTTAGAGAAATAGTATGTCAAAGAAAGGATTAGGTAGTTTTGCATTTGAACAGTTAACTTTTCTCATAAAGAGAATGTCTGAAACAACAGAATATGCAGGCACATCTAAAATAGTTATAGGAAGGCTGCTCTGTATTTTCTTTTTCTAAATATTTAATTTGATCATAAGTATCTTTCTTGCAAATATCAGTAGGATTTAATGACAAATTATGCTGATTTTGCAATGGTTCTGATGTGCCAGGATTCCAAAATTACTCTATGTCTTAAAGAAAGAAGCAACAGAAAAAGAGGGACTGTACTTTCCTTTGATTGTAGGCATAGGTTGGCATATCTCCCTGATAATCTTAGGAGAAGCTGATAATATATACATTTTCTGACACACTTTTTTGCCATATAATACCCATATGCATATGTGAATATCGTATGTATATATGCACACCCATATCCATTCCTTGCCTTCAAGTCAGTATGAATACTGGTGATTGACTGGACAAGTTCTTGCAATTTTCAGATTAGCTTGCTCTTGCATCCTTCCTAAGGCTGAGATAGAAGGACAGAACTTGCTCAGTCCCCCAGGTGGCTTTGTGCCTAAGGCTGGATTAAAAGTCATGGTCTGGCCTTCTAGTTTTTAACCTCCATTACAAGCTGTCTTTCATTAAATTACATTGATACGATGTATTTCCATATCTGATCAGCTTTGTATAAAATATACTGTATGTGCTTCTCTGTGTGTGCTTTATGTTCTTGAAAATAAGAAAGAAAGCGGAAAAAAAACCTAAATTGGGCTAGAGATAATAGGACTCACAGCCTTACTCTTATGTCAAGGCTTAGTAACCTTGTGAAAAGACAAATAATCTATGTTTGTTTTCTTTTTTAAGTAATCTTTGTGTTTAAGACTGGTAGAACCTGTACCCTGTTCCCCAGCCAGCTTTCCTCCTAAAGGCTATTTGAATAAGTCAATGTCCCAGTAGTCTGGAACAATGGTTATGAAATTGTTTTTTTAAGTCTTTTTTCTTTAACTTAAAAACACAATTCCACAACCATCCTCCCACACTACTTTTGATATTTTAAAAAGACTTCCTAGTTTAGTAGCAAACTTTGGGTCATCTGCTACCTGTTTCTTAGAAGTATTTGGGAAGCCTTTGTGACCCCCTCCCCCCCAAAGAAGCCTCTACAGGAAGATGGAAGATCCTGCACATTTAGCCTGGAACACACAAATGCTGTGCAGCCAATTTATAGATTAGTCAACTTCAAAGGAAAAAAGAATTATTATTATAAAAACGACCAGTAAAAATCACAAGAATTCTGTTCCAATGTTGATGAATGATGACAATAACAACAACCACATTTCCCCTATGGGAGAAATGTAAATGTTTCCTAACTTGCTTTCATGCTATTCTAATTGGAAATTAGAAGAGGGGGAAATGATCGCTTTTTGGTTATAAGTATAATGATTACCTGGAATGAGATATTTCAAATTTAGTAGTCTGATGGAAAGCAGCTGCTGCAAGACAACTGAATTAGCCTTGTAGTGTGGCTCTCTTTCTTGTCCTTCTCCTTCTCTTCCTTCTTTCTCCATATCACTTATTCAGTGTGATTCATGGTGTGGTTTGGTTGGCTTGGTTTATTCTATTTTCTGCAGGATTTCAAAGCCCTCTACCTTGTGGTTCTCCACTAATTTTATCACCCACTTCCTGTTCCTATGACAAGGAATCACCTTCTAACATAGGTGGCTTGAGAGAGAATTATGAATCCAGAGTGACCCAGGGACTTTCCATGAATAAAGGTAGATTTTAAGCTTGATCTTCCTGATCCAGAAAGATCTAGTTTTCTTCCCTTAAATGTTATCTAGTAGGATGCAGTAGGTGTACTTTTTCCGTAGCACTCCGTGCCCTGCGGAATCCCATTCCTCCTGAGATCAGTTAAGACCCTTCTTTCCTAGCCTTCCATAAGGCCTTGAAGAGCTGGTTCTTCCTGCAAGCATTGCAGTGGAATCCTAGTAAAGTTGAATGCTGACTTGTGGGGAAGTGTTGCCTTTGAGGTTCTGAGAATTTGTTCTTTTATGGTATTTGATGTTTTTTACTGTTATTTGTGAACTGTTCAGGTTTATGGAACATAAGATGGGCAGTCATATTATATGTCTTTTAGAAAGACAGATAAATCAATCCTAGTCAATATTTCAACAACTATACCAAATGTCAGTGTTCCAGCAAACCTCCATTCCAATCAGTAACTCCGAGACAAACATATCTCAAAAGTACCTTTATTTGAATAGCACCTGGCACATCTGTGGAATCCTGAATCTGAAAGTTTTGGGGCTTTCTACAATTTCCCAACTACAAATCCATCTTCTTTGGTCGTCATCACATCACATGGCCCAATCACGATCCGTCCAAAACTAAGATCCTTATTTCATCCTGCACCTTACGAAATGACCTTGAACTAACAAAATAATTTTATTTTGTCTACTTAGAGCTACTTAATTGAAATCACCCCCTCCCACTTTCTCAGGCTATGTGGCAGCATGGAATATGGCTTCCAAAGCTGACACCAGATTTATGACATTAGAAAGTCTATGAAGATTCTCAGTCATCCAGATCATGGTTGCCCCAAAGATTCTTTTTCAAAAAGCAATTGGACTTTGTTTTTCCTTGAAGACATTTTGCTTCTCATCCAATAAGCTTCTTTAGGTCTGACTGAATGGTGGAGGATATAAGCATCCATCCATCCTCCATCATTCCATCCTCCACCATTCACTCAGACCTGAAGGAGCTTCTTGGATGAGAAGCAAATGTCTTCAAGGGGAGAAAAAATCCAGTTGCGTTTTGAAAAAGAACCTTTGGGACATTAGAATGATGAGTACTTCCTCCATTTTCCTTCTTTGTACTGACTTTATGCGTTCTGTTATACTTTTACACAGAGGAGTATCTGCTTTTCTAATGATAAATATAGTTGTTGATTGCTATGTGCGGGAACATTTTTATCATAATGTAAGAAAGCAGAAAGATGCGAGGCTTTTAATAGTAACAATGCTACCTTCTGACACAAATACATACAGTCAAATCTTCATAGTTGTTTTGTTAAAGCTGGGATGTCACTGTTATAAATCCTTCTGGTTTCTTTTATGAAGAGAAATAGTATTTAAATAAATGAATGCATGAAAATACATATTTAGGATACATTTTTAAATAATAGGAATTTTCCAATTTACTTAAATAGTTTAGATTCATAAAATGTAATCCTCTTTATTATTTGGAGGTTCTAGCTAACAAATAGTTTCATATAATATGCATATTACATAATAATGGCAAGCATTTTTTTTAATAAAACCAGAGACAAATGCTAAACATGATTATGATGATAGGGAAGCGATGAGGGGAGGGCAGGGCAGGGGAAGGAAGGAAGGAAGGAAGGAAGGAAGGAAGGAAGGAAGGAAGGAAGGAAGGAAGGAAGGAAGGAAGGAANGCAGCTCTGTCTGAAGAAATCTCTGTGGTCATGTGGCCAGCAAGACTAAACACTAAAGGTATACGGAATGCTGTTACCTTCCCACCAAAGTGGTCCCTATTTTTCTACTTGCATTTTTACATGCTTTTGAACTACTAGGTTGGCAGAAGCTGAGACAAGTAATGGGAGCTCACTCCATTACCCAGTGCGAGGGATTCGAACTGCCAAACTGTCGACCTTTCTGATCGACAAGCTCAGCATCTTCGCCACTGAGCCACTGTGTCCCTTTCAGAAGTTACATAACTGTCATGCAAATGTGCATGTCTTACAACAGTACTACTTTTTGCTTTTTCCAAACTTGGAATAGCTTCCATTACCAAAATTGCTTCAGACCTTTGTCATTTTGATTTTTTTTTCATGTGATAGAAATGTGTGGTGTATATAATTCACTAATTTCAAAATACATTAAATGATATATCCCACAACAGATTTTGCTATTGTCTTCCTCATCCCATATAGAGAAGCTCCTGAACTGACATTTGATTGTATAGCAACTTCCACAATGCTGAAGACAGTAGACTAATAGGGAAGAGAAGCTTTTGGCCAAGAGATGGAAACCTGCTCTGCTCCCTTCCCTTTTTTCTGATTCATTATAGCTAGTCTATAGGTAATTGAACAAAGTATTGGTAGTGGGGGAGGAGTTGAGTTCTGTCTCAAATTTTAGTCTAATAGGAATATTACTTCTAATCATGATAATTTTATTCTTCCAATCATTTTGGTAGCAAGAGTGTTAGTAAAAAATGTGCAAGTTGATCCTGAAAGGAAGGAACATTGGTCTTATATTTCTGTTCAGTTCTTTCTCTTCGAATATAAAAGGAAAATTAGATGAGGATATGGGAAATGCTTAATTCCTTCTATAATATTCTTAGCAGAGGTGGTATTTTGCAGGTTCTGACTCGTTCTGGAGAACTGATAATGGAAATTTTGAATAGTTTAGAGAACAGCAAATACCACCTCTGACTAGATCCTTTCCCTGCCACGTCCACCAAGCATATCCACAGAACCGGAAGTAAAAAATTTGAATCCCACCACTGATTCTTAGGTATGATGGTGGGGAGCAGTCATTCAGTAAAATCTTATGTAAAATTGTCTAGGATGCCTTAGTAAGCCCTAAACCTGCAATAGGTCTTAACTATACTTTATAACTATCATACATTACTCACTTCAAGCAAAGAGATGGAATGGATGAAATCAGTGAATGAAGGTACTTTGATTGTGAAGTCCTTGGTTTCTCTGAACTTGGTTGGTTGTTTGCAGAAATTTCCTTACCAACTAGATAACATCAGTGAGAGTGAGTGTAGGATTTGTTTCCTGTTTATTTATAGTAGCTTTACCAGCCAGCTTTGGTGAAGATGTAGTTTCTCCTTATCGCTGTAGTTGCTTGATTAGGATATTGTTTTCTGCTTGATTGTTTCCTTAATGTTAATCCCTGCTTCTCTGGGTTTTGGCTACTAATGAGGACATGTCCGAGAAAATATATATATATATATGCTGTTCAGCTTCCTTCGGGTATTATCCCACGTCATTGTAGTTGTGCTTTTAAAGTTGTAGCAATGTTTCGGCAGAATCTCATATGCTATCATCAGGCTTCTGTATTGAGTTTGTCTGTGAGTCAGGCCTGATGATGAATGAAGCCTGATGATGGCAGATGAGATTCTGCCGAAACGTTGCTACAACTTTAAAAGCACAACTACAATGACGTGGGATAATACCCAAATGAAGCTGAGTACCATACATATAAATACCCACGAAAACTTAAGAAAACATATATAAATTGTATATATTCCTCAAATACAATGAGTAACTGAAATCAAAAGCAAAACATCTATGTGAGTTGGTATATTATGGAAGTGACATGAGTGCCTGTTTGTGTAGCATTCTAGTAACATGTCATATATTTACCCTGAATTATTTGTGTAATGTCTCTCTGAGCAACCCTGCATGTTTAATTAGGGTTGTGTGCTATGATCAGGCTAATTAATATGCTTTTGTCACTATCCTGAAGCAGTATGTATAATGTAGTACTGATATATTTCTATCAGGATACCCCTAATGCAGCAAGATACATTAATTAATCACAGCTATTATTCAATGAATAATTTCCACTGGAATTACTTCCAAGATAATGGTTTAGAATTCTCAGATACATTGACAATATGCTTTAAGCTAAACAAAGCTAAAAATTATAAATCAGATTAAATTCTAGTGTTTAACATTATCCAAATGTGGACTGAGTTCAGTGTGCTGTGTTTGGTGCACTGCCACTTTTCACTGGACCAAAACCTGATTGTTATAACTATCACAATAATCAACACTGCACATACATGATTTCCAAAACCCATTGCCTTGACATATATGTTAGCTTCATGGAAGCTGTTGGAGAAGAATTCACAAGGATCCAGGAAGATATGTGTAAATTGCTAGTAACCTGCAGTCTCTGGAGGGAACAGGGAAAATTGGCAAAATGGCAGGCAGAACATTGTGATGTGGTAGCTACCCCTTTTGTACATATGCCAACCTCACATGGCAGTTCAAAAGGGGCAGGCTTGTCTTAGGGTGATACATAGATTTTATTTTGACATTCACCAACCTGTTTGTTTTGAAACTCACTCCCTCCAAGATCTTGCTGTCCCCAATTCTGTATTACGATCTACATTGCTCAAATGTTTTTCCTTAATGAAAGATGCTTCCATTTTCCTGACTTATTCAAAGAATGCCTGAGAATTTATTTTGAACTTGATAGTGTTTTTTAATGTACCTTATAGAGTTCAGAGATGATGCTATTACTATTCTTTTCTAGTTCCCATGATACTGAAGTCTTTATGGCCTATCCTCAATAAGCAAGTTCATTTTGTACATTTTCTTTTGTGATCTTACGCAAGGGTGAGATTCCCAAGAGCTTCACACCACAAAACAATTTTTATAGATGGAAGAACAGGATAGTTACACTTATCCTTGTCCCATTGCCAAAGAAATAAATAAAACCCATAAGAATTTCTCTTTGAAAGACATTTGAGAAGAAATTATCCTTCATCAAACCTAATGAGTATTAAAAAAATAAATGTCGGCTTTTTCAGCATATTAGTAACCATGATTAAAAGGAGAGAAGGGTTTCCTGGGTCAGGCTCTGAGGACACTTTCAATTTCTTAGGACAAAATTTAGATTTCATTTCCCTTTGAAGATCAGGTGAGAACTCATACGTCCATTGAAGATAGCCTCACGAAAGTGATGGGCATCTTACCTTCCAAAGAAGAGAGATTAGAGATTCTAATAGACAAGTGGCTCAAATATAATAGATAATTAAATAAACTCGAAATCCAGTGAAAAAATCAATTGGATTTTAGTAGACCCAATTCCAGTGGTTTATAAAATTTATTATTTGTTCAATTTGTCAGAAGAAAACACCATGAAAGCTGACACCAATGAGAACACAGAAAAACTCAAAGAAATAGAATGGATAACATCATCATCATCTTGAAATAAAACATTTATTAGTAACTACTCTATTTAAGCTTTAAGGAAACCTATAGAAATAGGATCCGAAGCAGAGGAAGAAAGGACTATACTGAGTCTATATCCTATCCTATCCAATATAATCAATATAATCTCTACTGCATTACTGAGGAACGTAATAGTGTTAAAGCTTTTACCATATTGAGGTTTTTATGAATGCACTCAAACAGACATGAACATATGATAGCTTGTGCTATGTGCTTCATGCAATAAATTTAAAAAGCTCCCTGAATGCTGACTCGGCTCCTTGCTAAGGGAGCTTTTAAGGACTTTGCAAAAGATCTTGCCTGCTTCCACTAGATGGCATGAAAGCACTGCCCTGGGATTTCTCTGCATGCAAATTCTTTGAACTGTCATTCAGTAATCTGTGATTCACCAGGCTTTTTGATAGCTCTTCCTTTCCTAGGCTTCACTTAGTGCACACTCCTATGCTTCTGGGGGAAATAAATAGAGATAACTGTGTAACCAGATTTTCCATAGTATCAACAATATTTTTATTATTATCATTATGGTTTCGATCACTTTTTAAAATGCAGCAGCTGATTTTTAAAAAAAAAATAGCAGCCCAATTCTGTTTCAAAATAGTTTATCTCCAATCTGATTTATTTGAATTTATGCAAATTTCCTCCTTCCTGAGAGAATACAGAAGTCTAATGTTTGACATATAAACTATGCATCAGTCAAAGAATACTCAGGAAATATGGCTTTTGTTAACCCAAGCACCTTTACAAGCACTTTTCTCTTAACACCTATGTAGGGGCCTAGATGGGATGCTGGATCTATTTAGAATGCTGCCATTAGATTTATTTCATTGTTTAATTTGATTTTCCAGTTGGAAACCAAGAAAGTAGTATCTTTGTTGCTGGTTCCCAGTGTAGGCTGATAGAGACAAATTGATTTTTTTCTGTAGGCTAGATGCTGATATTTAGATTACAGGGAGGATTAATTTAGCCGTTAGTAAATGTATGCTCAGAGCATACCCATCAGTTCTTTATCAGTTTCTCTCTCACTGTAGAAAAATTACCATATTTCTACACATATTATCATTTTCTCTATCACAAAAATGTCCATTTAAAAGCTGTTTTGATATTTTAGATAAGTGCCTTGATTTAAAATAATAGCAAAAAAAGTAAAATTAAGCTTCTAAGCTCAGCAGTGCATGAATGACAAATCTGTTATAGTTTGGAGTATATTTTAAGAAACTCCTTTTTAAACCTCTTAAAGCAAATTTACATATGCTCAGAAGAGATATTACATCCTGGGAAAGTGAGCAGAATAATTTATTTCCCTATGCTACTGATACTGTTCTGTTTATATAGACACTGCATAATAAATTCCTTTTTCCCCCAACTGTTATCATGTGATATTTTTCATTCTAAGAATTTTTTAATGCGTTGCTATTTAAGGATATTTGAATTCTGCATGCAACTTCGATTCCTTTTCCATTTTATTTTGGTTAATTTTTATGGATCGAGTTAGAATGAGATAAAGCACCTCCATTAAAATATACAGTGGATACGCTCAACATTATTGGGTTTTTTTTTAAATTGAGTGTTCTATTCCTCTAACAACAAGAAATGAAATAAAACAGACAATATAATACAGATGCTTCTGTAAAGGGCCAGCTGGTTATCCTCATATGGATTATTTGATTCTGGTGCCAGCCTGTTCAGAATTGGTCTCTATAAGCTTGCCTCTTTTCCCACCATCATGGCTCTCTTGCTTTGTCTAACTACTAACTATATCCTTGCCACAACGTGCTCAATTCAATGATTCTGGAAACAGATTAAGCCGAATCTGAGACAGCTTCAACCAACTTCAACCAAGTCTAATAGTGAATTTTGGAAAGTGAAAAGTCACAATTCCTGTGTTTTACAATATACAAATTGGTATATATTTTATTTTATTTTAATCTTTGAACTGATGAAATCCCAACATATCACAAAAACAATGAAATGGACAAAACCAGAGATTTAGAGATGTAAGATTTAAAAAGTTATATTTTTTAAAGTCAGTTATGAATACAATTACAGTTGCAGGCAGACTTGCCAACTTGATAAAAAATTTATATTTGTTTGTGTGTATATACCTTCAAGTTAGTGTTGAATTAGTTTATGCAAGTTTTTTAGCAAGATTTCAGAAGGGGTTGCCATTGCCTTTCCATCTAGGACTGAGGGAGAAGGACTGGCCCAAGACCATCCATCCTCCTTTGTACCTAAGGTGAGATTAGACTTCATGGTCTCCCAGTTTCTAGCCCATGCTTTAGCCTCTACACCAAACTGACACCCATTAAGAATCTCCTCTACCATTTTCATTCAGACAGATACCACTAGACATAATGATTTTGAGTGTTGAATCTTCATCCTATTTATGTCTATGGAGATTCTCGATCATCCTGATCAAAAAAGATGCTTTTTTTCTTCTTTGTTTTTCAAGAAGTAATTATTTGTGTTTTTTAATGACAATATATGTTGTCATTATAGATACTGCAAAGCAGGTACTCAGAACCCTATATTAACACAGAAAGGTAAGAACAAAAGGTTTTGACTAGTCTTTTTTTAAAGAAATGTTGGCAGTTAAAACCTACTCCTCTCCTAGGAAAATGAAATATTTTAGGATAGACTAAAAAGGCAGAATATTTCCCCTAAAAAGAAAAGTAACTCAGAAACTCAGCCCCCCACCTTTGCTCATGGGCCATTACTCTGACCTAGGCCTGTCTATTTTATATAACAGAGATCTACTCCAGGTAGAGTTACAAGAGGAATTGCCCAAAGCCCTTTCATCCACCCATCATCATCCAACAAGGTTCAAACAAGCCCAGGACTCAGGACAGCCTACAGAGTTGCCCCTGCATGGCCCCATGGGAGTCTGACAACCAATCAGAATACAAGCTCAAATTCAAATCCCAAATTTGATTTGAGGGCATAAAACCAAGGGACTCTCAGCATTTCTGTCCTTTTTTTTCCACCCAGGAGCTCCAAGGCATGTGATCCTGTCCACCATTAAACCATCTTTCCAAGCAGTCACCATGTTTCTTTCTTCCCCACTTGGAACTGAACCCAGAAGGCTATTTCTTCCAACAAAAGTAATCTTGAATTTTTAGAAAAAGTGACCATTCTTTTTGGATGGGATAATTCTGCAGGTAAAGGATAATAAATTTCTACCAAAGTACTGTGACTAGAAACATCTAAAATATTGACCACGAGATTATATTCTTTTCCTTATCTTTCTTTCACTTGCCATTTCCTGAATTTTTTTCTTCATTTTTGCAGACACAAATGCTCTTTAGGATTGATTAAGGTTATGTTCTATGTGTGACCAGGGAAAATGCCCTAGTTCCATACCTCATTCAGCATATACCAAGTGCCAATATGTAATGAAGAGGCTCTTTTCTGCCAGCCCCCTATTTAACTCCGCTCTTCTTCTAAAAGTCTTCTACATTGTCAGATGAACTAGTGCAACTATTTAAGACAAGTAGAAAAAAAACTATATTACTACATTTTAATCATATTCCTATGTATAGGAAACAACCCTAGTATTTATGAGGTGATATGTAAGAAGCATTAAAATATTATAAACATCTTAGAATATATCCTTCCCAATTCTTTATTTTTATAGTGTGTATAATAATAATACATTTAACTAAAAGTGTCAATGCATATCACTAAAATCTAATTTAATAAAGTAATAAAGTGAATCTAATTTTACAAATCTATGGATCAAGGCAAATAATTCACAAATGCTTTACAGACAAATCCCACTGAAGTCAATGAGATTTTTTTTCTAGATCTTCATGTTTGATATAGTATAATACATGGCACCCATGTAGTTTGTGAATGCCAGAACATTTTTTTTTTTAAAAAAAGACATCTTGGAAATATTTTTGCTAACAAAATATTATTTTGCTAACAAAGGCAAACCTAGATCCATGCCCAGTAAGTCCATGCAGACAAAATTCATCCAACTCAGTAGTGGGATTTATTTATTTTTACTACCAATTCTGCGGGCTTAGCTTGGTGAGTGTGGCAGGAGAAGGATACTGAAAAATCTGCAGTCAGGTGGCATTTACTGGTTCTCTGAACTCCCCAAAATTTCGAACTCCTCAAAATTTCTGCTACCAGTTCTCCAGAACTGGTCTGAACCTGCTGAATACCACCTCTGATCCAACCACATAGGAAAAGTAACAGAGGAACACTGATTATAACCAACATTAGTTATGATGGTAGAATTCTCCCTGGTTTAATATCCCTCTGTTTCTTTATTACAGAAAGTCAATACTATTGATACTGGGATCAGCCTGAGTTTGAGACTTAAACATTTGCAGTATTTTTTTTCATGAGATTATTCCAGTTTTATGCTTAAAAATAAGAAACTATTGCTGTTATATCTGCTCTGGCTGTTCTACAGGATTTTGTGGGATTCTCTATACAGTTATTTAATGACAGCAATGTTTTGTAAGGTTTGGAATGAAGGATTGTTTCTGATGCCTCTCAGATCAGTTTAATATAGCTTCAAGGTCCCAATAAACAAACTAAGCATATACTTAGGACACCAAGAAAGGGGGAAACACTCCAGAGACCCTCCACCCATAGCTATCACATCCTTAACTCTTGCCACACTCTTCTTCAGTAAAAGTTTTGAAATGCTCCTTCTTTATTGTGTCAAGTTTAATCTGAATTGTTAAAAAAAATGTTTTCATTGGCACAATAAGTAACTAACATTTAAAAATTGCATTTGAAAGTCAGTTATCACATTTATTTCCATTTCATGATGTGACAGTTTTGCTTATAATTGATGGGCATCATTATTGGGCTGTGTTTAGACATAAGTTGGCCTATATTTTTTATTTAGAAGATTTGTATGCTTCCCCCCATCTTAAACGTGACACTGGATAGCTTAGATTAGGCCCTGCTACATCCTTTTATTTTGTGACAGTCCTAAATGAGATTATTTTGAAACAAATACTAATTTGAAGACTTTGTTGGCAATATAGTAGAAAGATGTTAAAATGTACATACACAGAGACACATACATATACTCGAGGCAGAATCATAAATTCATATATTTCTGTTAAATGAGCCTTGGATTCTTTTTTTTTGTGTAAAAACTAGATGGGATTCTATTGCTAAAAAATACCTAGAATTGTCATATAGCTAATCTGAAGGCTGTCTCCTAATTGCCTTTCTATCGGCATATGAAAAAAAGTGTAAATTCGAACTTGTTTAACTGTAACTTATATTGGAAGGCAGCAACTATTGGCTAATATTTATCTGTAAGCCAATGAGAATCACATCTGTATATCTATTAACCCAGCCTTTGATTAGAAACCACCTGTTTAGGAACACAATTATTTCAAAAATTCATCATATCAGCAGATTTCAAATTATTCCTTTAAAAGAGTAACCTAGCCGTATGATTCTGCTTTAAAAATTGTGAGACAGGATGAAGAGGAATGTAGTATGATTCCAGAAATATGAGAATGTATATTAAAAAGATTACACTGTGTATCCATATTAACTATATTTGAAGTTTCTGTATTTTTCAAATAAGGAATTTCATGCACTCATGCAATAATTAGGTACAGGAAAATCTATTTCAACAAGAATAGAACACATGTAAATGGGAGTAGAATTTTGATGTCATAGTCACAGCCATCATCTTGCTTTTCTTGATCCCATTCCCTAGACATTCCTTATTAAATACCTCCTCTATTGCTTTCAGCTGTGGAATGTGTTGTCTATGCAACTGTAATTGGCATCGAACCATGGTGAGTTGAAAAAGTGTTGAGGCTTTAAAAGTTTTTTTAATTTAATTTCAGTTTTTATTGTTTGAATGTTTTTACATTGGTTTGAGTGTTGATTGGACATTTGTGATGTTGTTTAAAATATCTGACGAGGTTTTTCTAGGAGAAAGTTAGTTTATTAATAACAAATTAGTAAAGCATCATATGCATGTATTATTTTGCAATTATATTTGTATCTGATCCTGCGTAATATTCTTCTGCATTTTACTTATACAGAAAACCCATTTAAAGTTTGTATAAGTGCCATTTTGGGGAAGGAAACAAATACAAATATAGAATGTCCACTATGATACAAATGAGCAAAATTTAAGATTCTGAATTCAGATAAATAAATTCAGTACAAAGTTCAGAAAATTAAATGAACATGGTGTTGGCATCGAAAAATAATTAAAGTTACTTTCTTCAGTGCTACCTTCTTCCATGGTGCCGATGAAAGAAGAGAAATCTCTGAAAGAATGCAATTTATTCCCTGTGAAGAATAATAGTAGTCTTAGGAAGTATGTCACTTTTCAGAAGGCCATTTGTATGACCAGAAATGCTGCACAACATGAACAAAATTCTATTATCCTTTCTCCCATTCACTTCTCTACATTGAATTAATAGTAACATTTGACTAACAACAGCAGTTGGTCTCCCATGCCTCAGCCTGAAACAATCTGTCAATCATTTTTTTGTAGAAGGGTACAGAAACTGACAGGAACTCAAAGGCAGTGTTGGGATGAATGAAAGTGAAACCATAGCATGTCTTACTTCATCGTGATCATGGTTTCATGTGGGAGGCTATCCTTATAAAGATCTATCAATTTCCCTAGAGCTCATAATCATACACACATTTTATATATGTTGGAATTTAGATATCTTTGATGTTGTTTATACAGATTGTTACACAGCAAAAAACATTTTTATTCTCTTCTGTTTTAAAAATGTCCTTTGCCATCCTTGTGTTTTCTTTCAGAGAAATAAAAAAGAATGTCAAAATAAAATTTACGATTCTAGTGTATTATTTTTATGCATATTAACATGTACACAAATAATTCAGTATATGTATTTGCTAGATAATAAATGGTAAGCAGTTCATTTTGACAGCTCTGCCAATGTTGGACAATGATAAAGACTTAGGTTTAATCTCCTATATGCCCAGCTAACTGGCAATGCTTAAATAAATTGTACTAACCACCTCTAATAAGTATGTGTTTGTGTATGCAGCTGTATATGTACATACAATTAACATATAATTCTTTTCCTTTTCCTTTTCAATATTCATTCAGCTTAAACCACTACCAAGCAATTTCCTAAAAACATATTAAAAGAACACATTGGCCAAAATTAAAGTGAAGTGACTGTAAAAATGATGTCATGTCATAACTTGTGGCTTATCATTGGGAGCATCATCATAATAAGATTTTGTTTTGCTGCAGAACATGTCTTAGTCCCCACTGAGTTCAGCTGCAGCTACTCCCAGATAAAGCGTGACTGGATTGCAGTCTAAGTCAGTCAACATGACTTTCTAAAGATTCACTGAAATCTTCAGGATAAAACCTTGGTGGTATGGGGTGACTAAGGATTTGATCTACTCTAGTCATAGAACCCTAAGATACTCATTGTCTCTCCCTTAATCTACCCATTTGCATAAGGATGATAAAACAATGAGAAATCCCTATGGAAATGTGACTGTACTCCTGATTACATAAGAAGTCTAACAATCAAATGATTTAGCACACTGATTCCTAGAATTTAAATTTAACTGGATTGAATACAGAACTTTATATTAAAAATATTTAGTGTTTGAACTATTTATTTACTAAAATAAATACTAAAAGAACTATGACTGTACAGTATATTGTGGCTCAACAAATTGAATTTTCCACTTAGCTTCCTGAAAATAGTGCTGTCTTCCCTCCATTCATTGCCACTGCAGTGACAGACCAAAATATTAAAATATTGCCTAAGCACTATGTTTATTTGCTGAATTTAATTCTTGATAAACTGTTACATCTGAAATCTATTATGAAGATTGGTTATGAATTTGTAAGCTTTGTGGCTCAAATGAATGGAGGACTTCCACACGCAAAGAAAGAAACCAAAAAAGCACAAACTGTCTTTTAAGATAGAACAGAGGGATGTTCCTCTCCATTTAACAGGAGGACAATTATCTGAATAACTTTATTTAAATAGTTGATGATTTAGTATTTTGTCACTAAAATCAGAGAGAGGAATCTGTAGGTCAGAATTAATATAGATAGGAGAAATAATTTTCAATACAAACATGGATATTGATGAGATTATTACATATAATGAAGTCTTTATTGGTGAACTGAATATTAAAATTTTGAGACAGAAAAATAGATGTTTTGAAAAGCAGATTGGATTAAAATGCATCCTATACAGCATCTCAGTGTTTATATGCAGTTCATTATAAGAATATTAATGAAATTTAAACTAAAACTAAATTAGATGTCATACAACACTACTGTTAACTATAAACCCTCTATTAAGATACACTATTTTATCTTAATAAATAGGGAGTTGACAAAATATTGCATAAGGATTTCTTTTTCCCTTTGCTCTGATTGACTAAATGTGCATTTTTTAAAAAAATAGTATCAAAATCACTCACCCTTTTTGTCACATTTTTGGAAAACTGCATTTTAGCAGCTCCAACTCCTGGATTTGTATGATATCAGCCAGTAATTATGGTTCACATATACTGTAGTTTAATGAAATCATAAAGGCCTTTCTCCTCCCTTTCCTTGGCAAAAGACTATCCCATTACATCATTGCTTCACATGCATTCATTCTTTTCAATATTGTTGGCTGCTTCAGGTTAACTACCAAAATTATTTGCCTTAGAAGCAAGATTTAATTGTCTTACAACTACCTCTGTGAAATACAATAGGGATAACAAGTACCCATTGATTATGCTATTGGATAGAATGAGGGCCCTTATTCTTCCATTTCTCATTCATTTTGTCAGTGCATTTCCTTTGAAAGAGACCAAATGGGTCCCAGCAGGTGAAAGCAAAGAAAAGTGAAAGGGGTCCTTTGATGAATGACAATAATGGGGCCCTCCCCCTCCTCTCACTCCTCCCATTTTTGTAGATTATAAAACCTTATTAAATCATGCCCTGTTAGATGTTGATTGAGAGGGAGTTAGCTTAAACCACTAATTGTGGCATGGATCAGAAAACTTTGCTTTCCTCAATGAGAAATAAGCTCTTCTAACTACTTCCCTAAGCTTTGTATTCTAGATACTTTTTTTTATAAATCTATGAGAAAACTCAAACCAAGATACAGAAACTATGTTCCAGCAAAGACAGTTACCTCAGTCCCAGTGTCTTTCAATCCTCACAGTAAGAAACTGTAATTGGTATGCTGTTGCAAGAGCAGTCAAACTCTTCTCTGAGAGAAATTGGGACATTATAACACCTGTTGCTAATTTCAAGATCATCACAAAGGACATGTAAAAATAGGGTACCTCCTTCATTCTTTCAGAGTTTGAGAATTAAGAAAAATATTTCTAATGTTAGACCACTTGGGTTTCAAAGCTTTTTATATCAGAATCTTAAACCTTACTTCAAATATCAATTCTATGACATCTATTTTAACTGTGTCCTTTCAAAGAGTACTTTAAAATGCTACTGTTTAATATTAATTTACTTCCAAGTATGGATGCTTGCTCTTTTTATCATTTTGTGTGTATGTGTACACGTGTACATACGCATATACATACATATATATTTGCCAGTATGTTATACTCAACTGTATACTTGTTCCATGAAAATATAGTTTTGCTTTAGTGGGCAATTAAAAGTGGTCTCCAGAATTAAGAGCATAATTTACAGTATAGAAACAAAGACATAGTTATAATTCTAAACAAAAAAATTATACCATTTGATCCCTGCATGGTATAGACTGGATTTAAGAGATATTTCTCAAATTATCTGTTAGAGCGGAATAAAATCACTGATAAATCATCACTGAATCTTATTTAATCTCTTCACATACAAATATAAGGGATATACTTTAATAGTCTGATCAAAACATGCACATACACGCACACAAAGCAAATGAAGCAAATGTGATCTGGCATTCAAAGAGAAACTTATGTCACCCTTTTTAGTCACTGAAATGTTTTGATGTCTGATGGTTTAAAAACTTACAGATATGCACTCATCAATGAGATGGCTTACAATATCAATGCAAAAAATGTATTAGGGTTTTTGCTGTTGCTAATACTCTGCATGTTTAAAATATTAGTATCAAAATCCATCTGACAGATGAAAATCTTTCTGAGCAGGCAAAATACTGCTGTGATAAAAGAAATGTGATGAGACATGAAAGAGATGCATAGAGAGTGAATGCTTTTGAGAGGGAGGCATACAAAAGAAAAGAATTAATTACCTTTTCATCATATGTTTATGCCCATATTGATTCTTTTGATTGATCTATATGCTTTTTACTCTAATAGTTGTTTTGCCTCTGTTTATTTGTCTCCCTCGTGTAATGTCTATCAAAGTTCACCTTTGATGTTGTACAATGGCTGCTGCAAATCTTCCATTCGGCAGCCATGAAACAAATGCAGGGGATAAATATTTTGATTTAACTGTAAATTTAGAAACCATGCGTAATTTTATTTTCAAAGTATACAATGTACTGTGCAGTAGCATTTAGCTGGGTGGGGTTGTGAGCTTACATGACTTATATCGCTGTGTGCTAGAAGACAAATTTCCCACCAAATTTTCTAAATATAATGAACCAGCCAAACAACTATATTTTTTCTTTTTCAAATGCCACTCTGGATAAACTGGCTGAAGTATAATGGCATTATACTGTTAATTATTTTATTTACTTGATTTTTCAAAGAAAAAATACTACTTGATTTTTATTAATGCATTTGAAGTGAAGATAGAGTTGAGTGTTCTCCTTATAGTTAAGTATTTACAGTACACAAATACCCTATTTCATCCAGAAATCATTTCTTTTGGGAAATGTATCTGTGTATTATATAATGAAGCCAAATAAATGTTAACAGACTACAAGAAGAAATGACACTTATTATTTTCTTCAGAGTTCATTGTCTTGAAATAGATTCTTACACACCTTTCCTCCAAATTACATTATATATGCTGAGAAATACAGTTGTCAACTAATTGAAGATAAGCTATAATGAACTATTGTGCTTGCCCTTATTGCTTACCAATTATCTACAGTGATTATAATTATGACCAATATTTTTCTTTTCTTGGAAGCACTTGGGCAATAATTTGCTTATAGTTATGTTATTATTGTACTATATTGTTCTGCAAATAAGTTGGTCTACATATTAGCTGCATTCTGAAGTGGAATGAACAAAAAAACCACTTAGAATTTTTAATAAATTCCAATAGATTTAAAAGAAACAGTCTCTTTGTTGTATGGGATAAATGTTCTTGATTTCTTCAGCTATTTACCTTCATTTTAGTTTCAAATTGTAAATGAATTTATGTCAGCCACAATATCTGTCAGTGCAAAATCATGAGTAAGCAGATTGTCTTATATTATAGGCACCTTTCACAGTGAGATGGAAGCCACCAACTACATTAAATAGAACTATTTAATACAGTTCTGAATTAGGGACCAACTCTCAATGATACAGAATCAAAATAAGCCAGTCCCAGTAAGACCAATTAAACCAGTACAAAGAAATATGGATTGCAAAAATGAAAATCCAGATAAATTTGGTTTTCTTTTCCCTTTCATCATGTCTAGCAACCATTTCAAGTATGTGATAGTAATAGCAATAACACTTAGACTTATATACTGCTTCACAGTGCTGCACAGCCCTCTAAGCAGTTTACAGAGTCAACATATTGCTCCTGACAATCTGGGTCCTCATTTTACCAACTCAGAAGGTTGGAAGGCTTAGTCAACCTTGAGCTGGCAAGACTCTGACTGCTGAATAACTAGTAATTGGCAGGCAGCAGAATTAGCCTGCAGTAGTGCATTCTAACCACTGCGCCACCATGGCTCTGATGATCAGGTTACAGATGCCCTGCAAGGATACTGTTCCACAACCAGGGATATTCATAAGGTATGGCAGAATATGTCAAGAAGACTACCACAGTAGTGTTTGGCCTGCGCATATAACACCCGTAAAAAACAGGCATAATTCACATTGTCAATCATGTTGTCATGACCTCCATCTTGTTTTTTTTTAATTATAACCTGGCAGACAATCCAGTTTATAGCCATGTATCTCTTTTAAATTACTATAACATACATTTTATTCATTTAATATTTTATTCAATTTGGATTCTACTCAATTCCAACAAATCCTAGGAGGGGTGCTTACAAAAATAAAATCACCTTAAATAAAATAACAAAAAATTAACCAAAGCTAGTACAAAAGTAACTACAAATATGTCTGTTAGGAACAGTATCACCAGCTGCATGGTTTTCATATAGTTAAATGCAGTTTGTTAAACATTTTGGAAATCATATTCACTGCTTCTCTTCTGAGTTGTAAAAATGGTCCGGATGTTCTTCAGACATTTTGATCATGCTTAGAAAGAGATGAAATATATTGCAATATCAATAAAAAGTTTGCAGCAAAATCCAGGTATGGATATATAACCAGTGTTGGGATTCAAATAATTTAACAACCAGTTCTCTGCCCTAGTGATTTCTTCCAACAACCAGTTCACCAAACTGCTCAGAAAGCTAACAACTGGTTCTCCCAAAGTGATGCAAACTGGCTGAATCCCACCACTGTACATAACCAATGGTAATATAGTTTCTGTCCATTTGGAAGTTTCCATTTATAAAGTGTTGCACATTTGTGGTATTAAGTGCCAGACAGTCTTTATTTTGTTTACAATCTTAAAATTTCAGCTGACATGAGTGCAAGTGAGGAAATGTGCCATCATCAGAATATTGAAAATAATAGAGGAACAGACCTCTAAAAGTGGGAGCTTATCATTTTGCATGATTCAGACATGTCCCTGAGCATTCCATAACATTTTGAATGAGGCATTTATTTGCATTAGAATCAGGCTCAAGTTAGAATAAAATGGTTATGGATACTTTAGTTATAGTTACTGTAGGACAGGGGTGTCAAGGCTTGCAGGCTGCATCCAGCCTGCAAGGTGCTTAAATCTGGCTCCTGACCCACTCTGGAGACAGTGAAGGACAAGCCCACAATGCTCTGCCAGCAAAAATGGATTCCCAAGCATCATTTTCACTGGCAGAGGGTTGCAGGAGGCCATTGCAACTAAAACAGAGCTCAGGAGCCAAGCCTGTTTTCACTGGCAGAGGCACTGCGGGCCACCACAGGTATCAACGTGAGTGATGTTAAGCTGGCCATGCCTATACTGGCTGTGCCCATCTCATTCCCCCAAGGTCAAACACAATCCTGATGTGGCCCTCAATGAAATCAAGTTTGACACCCTCCTGTAGGGTAAGACTTCATTCTGATAATTTAGATATTGAATGAAGAGCATTAGTTCCAGTAATCTGGTAGCGATCAGTTGAAAGATGATAGGAGCAGATGGTAAAAAAGAGCAGACCTGTGTCAGTGCCCAGGACTTACAGTCAATACACTTTTGAGAACAGGGATAGCTGTAGAGGTAGCTTGGCAAATTCAGTCAGGGACAGAGCAGGCAATTTTGCCCTCTCCATTATCCCTTACCAAAATCAAGGTTTTGGTAAAGATTGGGGATGCCACCTGAGTCTCAACTTATTTCTATCTGCTATCCCTGCTCAAAGAATTAGAGGTTACTATATTGTCTAGACAATGGAAGAATGTTTTAACTTCTATAGAAAGGGTGTCATCTCCTATTACAACTTATAGAACCAAAAATAGTTTTTAGAATTTATTGGAGTTTATTATGTTTGTATAGAAAAAACTGTAAAAAAATGGCATTTTGTTGTATATGTAAAAAGGATACTGCTTCTTCAAAACACTTGTTTTTACAATGCCCTGTAGTTACCACATTTTGGAGAAAGTAAATGATATAAGTATGCTTGTGCAACTAAAGCTAAAGTTCACAGAAGATAATTTTCTCTTGAACCTAGTACATGGAATTGGATAACTGGACAATGTAAATGGATTCTCCATGCATTTACCATGGCCAAAATACTAATATTGCAGCATTAGAAAAATAACTTATGGTTCTCTTCACTCAATAGATGGATGACTTGATTCCATTTGCCATCTATGAGTGAGTTGCTTACAGACATGAATTTTGTGTAATTAAGATATAAGGGACTCATTTATACAGAATACAGTGAGTTAAAAAAGACAGTCATATAAGTGTATCAGAAATATACATCTTGGATAATATTTGCATTAGACAAGTATATATAGAATTGTAATTGTTTACTGTTATAATGACATCATATTATATTTTTGTTGTATTTTTTTCACTTTTTGCTATACCGCTTTTATGTGCTATAACTCTCAGTAAATGATGACAACAGTTTCTCCCTGAAAGCTCCCTGAATGAAACAACAAAAAGAAAAAAACATTTAAAAACAATGAACATGGTGCAGACATCCCAACACATCTACTTGTCTTACATCCTCAAATAATACATATAACAAAGAATACAAATTTACATATATACGTAAATGTTAATTGTCATTAATACATTTACTCCTTTCTTTTTTAAAACCAGTGGTAAAACCTCTTACAGATTTTGTAATAATCAGATTCAGTCCTATCTTTTAATTCTTGAGTTACTCTATTTCGGTGCACATCCAGTTTTTTCTAATTATTTTCATCTCATCTGGCATATCATTACATTTCCATCTTTGGGCAAGGACTAGTCTTACTGCGTGGGTGACATGGAAATATATCATCTCTTTATTATATTTTCCTACATTGATACCCAATAGAAAAATTTCAGGTCTGAATTCTATTTTAATTTTACACATCTCTTCTAACCAATTTCTAATTTTCAGCCAGTATGTTTGAAAGCTCCCACTTTTTTTATTAACATGTAAAGGTAACAAAATTTTTATTGTTAAAGGGCAGCACGATGGCTCAGCTGTTAAGATGCAGAGCTTGTCAGCTGAAAAGCTGACAGGTCAGGTTTGAGATATGAGCACCATGTGACAGGATGAGCTCTCATTACTTGTCCCATGTCCTGCCAACCTAACAGTTCAGAAGCATGCAAATGCTACTAGATAAATAAGTACCATTTTGATGGGAAGGTTACTGTGTTCCATATTTTCATGCTGGCCATATGATAATGGAAGCATTGCTGAGACAGTGAGGCTTCCTCAGCTGAGAATTGGAGATGAATCAATCACGACAGAACAGGGTAAACTTTTAAACCTTTAAAGATAACAAAACCTTGAAAGCATAGATGTAACTATAGAAAAGAAACTTGATGTTCTGCCACTGCCACCATCACCACATTCATAAAAAATGAAAAACCACTAGGTGATTTTCCCAGAATTAAGTGAGCTGAAACTAGTTAGAGAAGATATCCTTGAGCACCTTGGAGTCAAAGGTCAAAAAGTTTTCAAAGGTCAAAAGCAGCACTTGAAATTGCATTTGAAAACCAGTTGGAAACCAGTGCACATAATAAAACTAATTGAAGCTTCCAAGTAGCAGAAGCAAGTAGTGTAGTAACTGAAGCTGGGAAAATGTTCTCCTCCTCACCCTCTTGCTGTAGCTATGAATCCAGGAGAAGCACCAGGTTGCAAACTTCTCCTTCCAAGTTAGTACCACTCTATCACTAAACTATATTGGTGTTGTCAAAAATCATGTTGAACAAATAACTCCATCTGTCTCTGCTTTAGAGCCTACACTTTCCATTTAGTGCCATGTAGGCTGTGTGTGGTTCACCAAGCAGCCTTGTGAAGTCTGCCAAAATATTTTTTATACTTAATATATTCACCACTGCTAAATGTTACCATCAGTAGGAACAATCATCTACTGCCTTAAAGGACATGCTGTGAAGTGCCTCCAATGCTACTAGACCTCACTGATGCTGCCACATTTAGCACTGCTAAACTCCGCTAGCTACAAAGCAGCTTATCAGCACATCGGATATTCCTTTGTGGCCCACAATTGTTTCTAATTTATCAGTGTGGCACTTTCTCCTCTTAAGATTATGATGGCTACTTTAGAACCTGGGACAATTTTCTATATAGCTTAGGAAAGAGAAATTTAACTGGATATTGATATTTCTTTACAAACTGACAGATGACCTTCCCCAGTGGCATCATTTAAACAGTAAAGAGGAGAAGAAAAGGTCAACTCTAAGGCTCCACACAATAACTTGGCAACTAAGGCAACAAAAACTTGGCTGATTTCGTCTCTTCCAGCATCACTGATTAAAATCACTGGTGGGATTCAAAAAAATTTACTACTGGTTTTGTGGGCTTAGCTTGGTGGGCATGGCAGGGGAAGGATGCTGTAAAATCTCCAGTCAAAAGTGGTATTTGCCAGTTCTCCGAACGACTCAAAATTTCCACTACCGGTTCTCCAGAATTGGTCAGAACTTGCTGATTACCACCTCTGATTAAAATCATGTGCTGAGAAAGAAGCAGAATCATTGAAGAATAACATCTATGATCACTGCAGAGAGTCCATTAGGATGGTATAATCCATGCTATCAAGGGCTGCCTAGAAATCCAACAAAATGGGGGTGTGGAGACTTCTTTGCCATTCATATCATGCCAAAGATCATCCCCAGAAGTTGATTGAAAGGATTCTAGAAAATTTGTTTACTCTGGAATGCTTACTACATAAAAGGAGGAGTTTTCAGACAGAAACAGTCATCAAATAGAGATGGAAAGCCTCTGTTTTTAAATCATTTTTACTGAAGCTCTCAAATGAGCTTTTTTTTTTTTAACTATCTATTTAGCATCTAGGGAAAATCCTGCAAGGGCAGAAGATAAATATGGAAAAACCCAAAAAGGTATGAATAACATAATGTAGAAATATTGTACAAACCACTAGTATTTATGTTTCCGTCATGAAATTTTCAGTTGTACCTAACTTAAAAATCACCTTCAAGAATCCTGACTGGGTATGGGATATGGAGAAGAAAACATGATTCTGATGTTGCAACTTTTTTGTTAAACTTCTAATGTAGACTACACCATTATATTAGCATAATTTGGGCATTTAATTTTCTCTGTTAAAAATTAAAAGTTGATGCTACTTTTATAACACACATTTAATGTGAATGCTAAATTATACACTGTTACATTGTGTTAACATGTTTCACATTGGTATATTTTTATTCACTTGTTAAAAGTTCCTCTTCCATAAATGCTTGCAACAATGAGGCATTTAGCTGCTACTTCTGCATACCAGAGAACGGTTATTGTAGTCAAGAAACCCAATTTTCATACATTACAATTATTTGGGATTGTTTCTAATATATGATAAAGTAAGGGAGATGTAGGCGTTCTTCTTCAATTTGTTGGAGTTATTTTATGTTATTAAGTTACAGGATTTTCCCTGTGAACCAAATTCCTGAAATCAGTGAATTTATTGCTAAGTAAAGAAGGAAGGGAAAGCACTAGCTTATTTAACTTCAAAATGGCCATCACCTAAATTCTGTTTGAAATAACTTGAACTGCAAAATAATAAACTGTGAAGATACCAACATATTTTGATCCTAATACAGAACTTGGTTTAAGTGGCTAGACACAACACTTTGAATATGGATAAGTGACACAGTTATAAAATCAATAAAAGGAAAGCACTTCTGTGACCTCTTCCAGCCTCTGGAGATGCTGTAATATTTTCAGATTGATGCTAGAAGATTCTTCCCAATTGGGTTTACAAAGTGGAGTAAAATACCATAGTATGCTCTCAAGAAGAGAGATTTCAATTTTAAATAATACAGTAAACAAAAAGAAAGTAGCATAATCAGATCAGAATGGTTTTACTTACTTCTCCATCTTTCTTCCACATATTCGATTGCTTATTAGAAGTAGTCTTCAACTTATGACCACAATTAAGCCCAAAATTTAGGTTGTTAAGTGAAACATTTGTTAAGTGAGTTTGTCCCATTTTAACATTTTTCTTGCCACATTTGTTTAGCAAATCACTGCGGTTGTTAAATTAGTAACATGAATCTGGGTTCTCCGCTAACTTTGCTTGTCAGAAGGTCACAAAATAACTGCTGAACACTGTAATCATTATAAGTATGAATCAGTTGTCAAGTATCTAAATGTAAATTGCATGACCATTGGGATGCTGCAATGATTGTAAGTATGCAAAATGATCATAAGTCACTACTTGCAGTGCTGTTGTAATTTTGAACAGTCACTAAATTGTTGTAAGTTGAAGACTACCTGTATTAAAAAATGAGAGAAGGGCACCTTTTCTTTATACCTATTTGACTAAATTCAGTTATGCAAAGTCTGATATTATTTTTGGATGCTATCTCTCTTAGGGTGCCATATTTTGATTATGCATGGGCAATAAACAAAGGGGAAGAGGAAGGGGAAAGAAAGGAAAGGAAAGGATAGGATAGGAAAGGAAAAGAAAGGAAAGGAAAGGAAAGGAAAGGAAAGGAAAGGAAAGGAAAGGAAAGGAAAGGAAAGGAAAGGAAAGGAAAAAACATAATACTTGCATAGAATTTGCACAGTTAAATCAATAATTGTGTCCATAAGTTTGGAAGGTAACTTAGATTCTAGTACTGTCTATATCTATCAAGATACTACATATTTTAGGTAACATCTTTTTTTTAAAAAAATCAACATTTAGAGTTGTTAACAGATTTATAACCCAGCAAATATTTTTGGTATTTCCTTTAATATTTTTTATGCCTGGGCAACAATAGGCATGTTGAATGATAAGTTAAAGATGTAAGATGATGACAAATAGAATCTATATTTTCCAGGTTAATGGGATTCTTTCCCTCATTTCTCATGGAATTCTATCATTTTATGGCACTTCACCATTTTATCTGATTTCCCTTAAGAAAGTACAAGCTCATAATACATTTATATTTGAAAATTTTGCATAAGTATACTGTATTCTATTACTCCAGAGAAAAATTCCATTTCAGTTTAGTTTTAACCATGTAAAAAGGAAGTGCTTGAAATTCTGGTATATGTATTTTTGTAGAATGATTTTTTTTTATTTCCTGATATTTACTTTTTTTGGATTAACTTATCTAAGTGTAGGAGAAAGAATGATAGAACCTGTAAGCAGAGTGAAAAGAGGGATCAGCCTAAGAATCCCTATGTAGTCACAAGTGAATTCAGTCATTGGCGCTTACCTATCACTAACCAGGTTCCTCCACTAGTTCAGAAGATTCCTATGCATAGATTTTTAGCAATAAATCCGCTTAATTGCACCTTCACAATGTGGACCTGGTCTTTTGCACCAGGTAGCAGGTGTTTAAAGATTGGCTAAGCATTATCTGTCAGAAAAATCAAATATATTAACAAATAAGTAGACAGTTTTTGTTTTCTTTTCTAGTGCTACATGCATAAATACTTAACTATGGCTGCTGCGTTGGAAACATGGCATTTTTCTTTCTTTTCTATTAAAAGCCATATTTAATGCAAATTTCATACTGAATGAATCTTATGATTTCACTGAAGGCCACCTATTACTATTATTTAAATTTGTTATTATTAAATTTGCCACCTTTTTTCAGAAGACTGGGCAACTTACAAAATATTTATAGAAATTAAAATATCAGTTCAGGTCCCAGGAATCCTGGGAGGTGAGTTTAGTAGGCAAGGTCAAAGTGCTTCCTGAAAACCAGTTCATATCAAATATCTATTCAGTATGGATAAACCCAGTTCATTTGTTTTTGTGCTTTTGTATCATATTCCTACAAAACACAATTGAAATGGCTTAAAGCGGGACTGTCAAACTTGTGGCCCACAGGACAGTTGCTTCATGTCCTGGCCATGCCCACACTCAGGGAAAAGGTGGGGAGGAATGAAGGGGAAAAAGTTGTGATATGTCACATGATGACACTGTGATGAGGTGAGTTTGACACCCCTGGCTTTAAGCAAATAAAACAAGATGCAGAGTGAAATAATGATGACATGAAAAATAAATATCATAGAGCCAAGTTGGAAATCTAGGTAAACTGCCAATTGAAACATAGAGAAAAAAGGTGGGATACAAACTTGTTATCAGTGAAATCCTAAATATGATGTCACCTACTGAAGTCTACAAACTAGCTTCCAAAAACAAGGATGTGGCCAATAGGCTAAATATAATGTCTGGATTTATATGTGCAGAATAGGGAACCATCTGGACCCAAAAGAAGAATTATATTAACAGGATGTTTATTGTAATTTAATGGAGTGGAGAATGATGACAACAGCTTGATCCCAAGGAGCCAACTGATCTCAAGGATCAGGAGCTGATTCCCAACAGAATACAATACAATAATAATACAATAATTACAAGAGGCTCTATATTACTCTAGTTCAACTGTTATGTGGGATTTTTTCCCCACATAAAAAACATCATTGATGGCAATTTTATAATATTGTTACTTATTTTCCTTCTCTTTTTCTTTTCAGAAATTTTTTCCAGAATGCCAAAAAAAGCAACAACAAAAATTACATGGAACTCCAACATCAGTAGAATCAAATCTATTATATGCCTTTGGAATTTAAATGAAAAGTGGTAGCTATGAGGCTCTCTTCCTCTCTAATCAAGGCCCGATCCCACTGGCCGATGGACGCAAAACGTATGCAGAAAGGACCCAGCGGACGAGCAAAATTTCAGGGGTGTCTCCATCCATTTTCATCCACTCCAAAAATTGGTGAAAATTTGCATAAACAGAACGGAAAAGAACGGACGTGGGTAGTATGTA
>BHFT01002297.1:0-22293 GCA_004320025.1 Laticauda laticaudata
CTCCTGTCGTTTCTTTCTCCTTTCGCTCCCTATCATGAGACGCCCATCTAATGCGGGATAGCAGATACCGCAGATGTGAAGGATGGAATTCCCTTTTATTGAACCTATCTTCCCCAAAATCCCCACAGCTCACTGTAAGCCCAAGAGCAAGGCTCTAACACACACCTGAAGCAGTTCCTCGAAGCTTCCTTGAGAAGTGAGATAGAGAGAGCAGCAGAGTTCTGAGAACAAAAACAATTCAGGACCCTTGGTCATGTGTCTTTGTCACACAGAGAGTTCACTGGGATCACAGCACAAATTGGAGCTGAGCTGGGTTACTGCAACCTGCATACAGCAAGACAAGACAAGCAAAGCAAGGCAAGGCAAACAAGGCAGTGAGTCATTGGTAACAGCAAGGCTTCTTGAATCGTGACAAGTGGCTGATAAGTACCAATTTGTTCCTGACAAAAGCCCCTCCCCTGGCATCTCCTTAAATCCTTTTCTCCAGGTGAACCTTGTGAAGAGGGACAGGGCACCCTCCCGAGTAGCCAGATTGACCTGCACTGACTGCGCCTCCTCTCCATTCTCCATGCTCAGGGATCAGGCAGGGGAGGTAATTGCTCATTTCTGGAACTCCTCTGCTCCAATGCTTGCCCTTTCCATTTCCTCCCTCCTTACTCAGTCATCCTGCACCCTCTCTTCCTCTCTGGCAGCCCTTTTGAGGCCCAAGGGATCCAGGACTGCCTCGTCCTGCTTTTTTGGCTGTTCCTCCTGGGCCAGAGAGGCTGCGCCCTCTTCCTCCATCGGCCCTGGCTTCTGCTCCTCCTCCTTGGAATCAGCTCCAATGGGGCCATGACATATACTTTATACCATATGCTATATACTGTAATATACTATAATTATAGGCATCAAATGCTTCTGAAAGGGGAGAAATTTGCATGTAAGGAAATCTTCACTAAAAGGAAGCAAATCCTATGCCTAAATAACATTGATGATGTTACCTGTTCAAGAAATGAAACAACCTAGTACTAAAGACTCCACAGTTCAATCCTGAGCTACAGATGTTCTCTTCTATCAGATACTATAATAAAATAACATTTTGGACTGTTTTGATTTTCCCAGATTCATATGGGTAAATATATTTCATAGATGGGATATTGGAATGTCTTCCCTGTCTGTGAATGTCTTCCCTGTCTGTGAACTCACATATCATTAATTTTTGTCATGTGACATTATTGCAATTTAGTGGAAAATAATCAGCCATTATTAGTAAAATTAAACCTGAGGAGAAAACTGGAGCTTTAATCAATATTTTATTGTTAAGGTATGACTAAGCCTGCTTCTAACTGTCTATGTTCAGTGCCCAATATATTGTGATTACCCTTTAATATGAAAAATGCTTCAATATTCTTAGATTACGGTTCATTTTGAATCATTGAAATTGTTAATTGTCTACAGTGACAAATAGCTGGGGAGCAGGGGATTCTTAGATTTTGCTTGTTGTCTTTTTTAATGGGGAATGAAGTTTCATTGAATAGCTTTCTCTCCTATCTTCATACTAGTCTTCCCTTTCAACAGCATAAAATAAAACCTATGTTTGAAAGAAAAACAAACTGCTCGAGATAAAGAGGAAAGTAAATATAATTCCATTTTATTTATTCATTAATATTACTGTATCTCCTTAATCCTTTTGATTAATTCATACCACATCTCTTTAGGTTTGGTGATTGCTCAACACAGCTATGTAGTGATGTGTGCTGACTTTTGAATATTAACGTACAACCTGGTTTTAGGCCTGTGAAAGAACTGCCTGAACATCTCAAATTTAGTCATAGTGTTCCGTATGCTTATAATTACCACACAGAAATTATAATGTTATCTTTCATATCTGCATCTTATAATAATGAATGAATATAATTACTACAGCAACAAAGTACTTACTATTCTGGTCACAAATCATTGTCACTCAACCTTTTTTGTCTATGAGCTCCACAGGGTTAAATATATGAAACAAAGAAAAAATATTTGCATCTTATTTCTTTTTCCTTTCTACCCACCATTCACATTAGCAGGTAGTAGAAAAAATAATTTAGTTATTATATTTAAATTCTATTTCGCAGTGTTACTTGTACATTTGGTAGGGTAGGATCATAAATTACTTGATTTATTTTTGAATTTATTTATGAATTACTCCCAACATTTTGAGTGGTGTGATAGCCAAATCTGGCCCTAATTTCTGCCTTGGTTTACCTTCCCAATAAAGCAACTGACTCGGGAGATCATTTAAAAGCAGCTTATTAAAGTACCCTGATAAAGTGGGATCTCTCTATGAAAAAGGAAAGAACAAATCCTGAGCCCCATGTTACATTTCTTTTTATAGTTAACACAAAAAAAAATGGAAGAGGAAAGTTGATTGGACAGAATAAAAGTAACCCCTTTTTTGCACAGGAAATCAGTAAAATGTAGTCAAACATGTTACATATTGGCATCTCATAATATCACACATGTTCATTAAAATGAGGTCTGATGTCGGAAGGGCCGTAAATTGTAAAGAAAAAGGAAGTTTGGAGCTCACAAAAGAGATAATCCAGACCTCATTTTGTACTAACAAACTTTTTCTTATCTGAAGCTAGTCTCCAGCTTGTTCATCACTTTAGGAATGTTAAAAGCTAATAAACCTGAACATCATTTTAAACCAGAGAAAATAAATCAAATTAAAATACAAAGTAACTATGTTAGTAAGCTACAAAATCCATGTCATCGACCCTTCAAATATGTTATCATGATGATCTTAATTAAATGTTTTGAGATGTATGTATCATTTTATTTTAGCGATTTTGTGGAATTATCTTTACTTCTTATTGTAGAACATAGTGACATATTTCAGTTAGGTTGAATAGGTAAAGGAGGAAGAATAAAGGAGAGCAAATGTTATTTGAAAACTGATCTGGCTGTCTATTATTCTATTTTTTCCAATATGCAGCTACCTGATTTTTTTCCCTATCCATTGCATAGGATAAAGTGTTTATTGCATTCTATTAGCTTGATCTACTGTTTTGTAATACCTAACTAACTAATGAGATAGTTGCTCACTCCAATTTATTTCTTATTATAATGCCCCTTCAATTTGATAAAAGATCAGTATTTCCATCTCTTAAAAATTAAAAGAAATTCAGAATTTCACCATGCAGAACAGATAGCAGGAAAGCTCTTTGAAATTGTTTTACATTTATATTGGAACATCTCATTTGGCTTTCTCTGACAGGGAAGCCAACGATAAAGGTAATTTCTACAGTGAGCTTTGGTAATACTGAGTGCTGAAATCTACCGTATTTCCCCCATAATAAGGTCCACCCTGAAAATAAGCCCTAACCTAAAAATAAGCCTGGGGGTGGGCATGGCCAGAACAAGAAACAGCAAGTGCACAGGGGATGACGATGTCTGGCAGCTGCAGCCCAGTGGCCCCTTGGTGCAACAAGATAAGTCCAAGCACAGAGGCAAGAGAAGGAGACAGGCAATCCACATGTGCTGAGCAGCTGTCTGGCTCACAGGAGGCTTGTGCTGAAGCAGAGACATCAAGGGAAGTAGGCATCCTGTTTGCAAGCAGTGCAAAGCTTCAAGTCTCCATCATTTCTCTGTCCAGGCAAAAAAAGTGTTTGAGTGCCTATGGGGAGCTTGGGAACAGAGCAAATCACTCCATACCCAAGTGCCACATAGGGGCACAAACACTTTTCATCCAGAGGGAGACAAAACTTCATCTGTTTGGAAATGAGGCACTTTGAAATGGAACTAATCTCTCCATTTCAAAGCACTCAAATTACAAGCAGGCAAAGCTTCCAGTCTCCATATTTCTGTTTGTGGAGATTAGCGTTGTAGGCAGCTTTGTTTTGAAACAAAATGGTTTGTGTTTCCCTTTCTCCTGCCCATCTCACTAACATACAAATATAGACATATACATATGCAATAATTACAACCACATATCTGACCTAGTTACAAAACACTGTTTTTGCAATTGTCCTTATTTTTCAGGAATCCATCTGAAAATCTTTATGGAAGACAGAATGTTGAATCAGGTAGAACTTTTGACTCATCTGATGGTGATTTAACCCTAATCATAATCCCCCCTTTTGATTTTTAAATATTTTAAAGGTTCTTTTTAAATAAGTATGTCTTTAATAACACTTTAAATACATTTTAAAGTAATATATTGAAAAAGAATTAATATTTATAGAGCTAATAAATACACACTTTCTACAGACCAAAGTTGACAAAGTTTAAAAAAGAATTAAAAAAATATCTCTGTAGCTATTCTGATCACACCTATTGATGTCTCCTTGTAGGGATCTAGTTGGGTACTCTGAGATACAGAAAGTTGAATTAATGTCTGTAGGAGTTTCAGAGGTTACTTCTTAATTAACTGCCCTTTACATCTGTGTTGATTTTTCAGAGAATATGGTCATTCTTGAATATAGTTAATTTGATGACATCATATCACTTGACACATATTAAATAACAATGAGATATTTATTGCAAGATAATTCCATCCTTATTATATTTTGGCCTTACTGGGCAAGCATAAGCAGATCAAGTTATTCAAGCAAATGGAAACTGGAGTGACATTACATTAATTGGCCTAGTCTTCCAGAGGATACTGCAAAGAACATTTATGTCTCAAATTGAGTTACTTATCTTTTAATTGCTTTATTGCTAATAGGAAACAAAACAAAAATGACTTTTGTAATCTAAATTGTTATTTTGTGATGTCTTTCATTTGATTAATTATTATATTGAAAAGACTTACATGTGAGAGCAGTTTCTTGAGTGAAGAGAACACAAGGTGTTTCCAATAACAGAATTTATTCCTGACTCACCAAGAAATAAAGCCAGATGGAGTTGCTTACCACTAGTAGCTTTTTTCCATTTCATACAATAGTTTGATTTTGTATAGATAAATCTCCAGTGTAAGGTGTAAATTAGAACTTTGTGGAATTGAAGTGGAGATTTGATGGCAGGGTTAAAAAAAAAGTGACTTACTCATGCATCTGAAAAGTTTAATAAACTATGTGCCACAGAAATTGATGAATATTTTTATTTAATTTCAAGAAGTTAATCACTCATTTACTGATCTGTTTTGTAAAAGTACGTGCCTTATAATACTAAGCATGATCTCTAAATATATATTTTACTTCAGTTGAATATGACCAAAAATAGAAGCAAGATTATTGTGTGGAATGTATAGTCCATTTAATATAATAACCTAATTATATTGTGAAAATTTTGAATTCTACCACATGGAATCATATACTGTATTTCAGCAAGTGAGATGCAAGGAAGATAATGATCTTTCCTATTGTCCCCTATCAATTATTCAGAAACTGGTTGTCAATCACCTGTGATGTGATCACATGACCATAGGGTTAGTGCTGCAGTTGTAACTTCAAGGACAGATCATAAGTAACTTTTTTTGAATCTGCTATAATTTTGAGTGGTCATAAGTCAAGGATTTACCTGTAACTGTAATTTGCCTTGGAAACATTTGGTTAATTTTGTAGTCTATCTTTAATTTACTTGTTAAATACTGATATCAGAATGTTAAAGTGACCTTGGCATACAGACTACCTAAAACACCACTTTAAATTATCTATTCTGCACAAATTGATTTCATAAAAAGGCAACAAGCCTTAAATAATATCTTATTACTTATATTTTAGCCATTCAAAAAGATTTAAATCAACATTAAAGGGGTAATCAAGTGTGGAAAAGACCTTTGATATGCAGTAGTGAACAAATACTGATATCCTTCTAATTATTACTAATTGGATTAAAATGTGGTATTGTAATTTTTCAGCTAGGGTAATTACGGATTACAAATCTGACTGCAACAAAGTGCACTTGATGCCTAACCCTCATAGACCATGCAGAAGGATTCAAGGGTTGATGGTAACAAAAGGCCATTGAAAGATTCATCAGGATCATGAGAATCACACTCCCCTTTCCAGTCCCAATAAATATCACCCACAAGAATACTTGTTCATTCAAAACGTACTACTACTATATTTTGATCCTATTTTTTTCTTGTTTCTTTTATTTTTGGTATTTATCTTTCTTTCTATATATAAAAGAAAAAATATAATATTAAAAATGCAGAAATCAACCATCTTTGTCCAGCAGAGTTCTGATATATGAGAGACATTATTTCATGCAAGAGGATGGAAGCTATATCAAATATGTGCAATGAGAAATGTAATTTATAATGAACTTAAGTGACAGAAAGAAATCAAAGTTTTCTGAAACTGATGGTGAAATTTATGGTGGTTTTCACCATCAGTGCTTCAGAAAACTGTTTTTTAAAAAATATTTGGGTTTTTTAACATTTCATCATACTGTTTTCATTGTAATAGTTTGAATACGAACAATACAAGTACATAGTTTAATACAGTTTGTTGGTTAGATAAAAAGTAACATAAATAAATAATAATTTGGAAAATTATTATTTGTTTAGGCTCAAGGCATTGTTTGTTTGTTTGTTTGCTCAAGGTACTGTTACATGAATTCATACAGTATACGTTAGCTTTATGTGTGAATCAGGCCATTGTGGTTTGTTCACCAAACCATAATTAAATCTTGTAACAATGTTACATGTGAATGCAATTACAGAATAAGAATAGTAAATAATTCTGAATATGGATGGATACAAAAAATGAAGCTAAGCTAGAGCAGGGCTGTCAAACTCCCAGCCAATGGGCTGGATATGTCACACGCTGGCCACGCCCATGGCCAGTTTAGCAAAGGGAAAAAAATCATGTGACACTGCTGTGATGACATGAGTTTAACTTCCCTGAGCTAGAGGATGCACATTTCTGACTTTCTATTGCTTTACAAACTCATCTAATGCATGAAGAGTTTATTTTTTTCTGTTTACTTTTAAAACCTCCATTTTATTTATATTTTGATGTAAATAAAGGAGTTATGTTTACATTTTCTTCAAGTGTGAGTACCAGATGCTTTCAAACCCAGCAAAATAGAGATAGGGATGAAGATGATAATGCAGCAACTGATAATTTTAAAAAGTGTGAGAAAAAAGCCAAACTAAATTATTTTTGGTTCTAACAAGGTTTTTTAAAGGTTCTATACATCTCTGCAAAGGGTGTGTAAACTTTAATAATACAACACTGCCACTTTAACAAGGCTACATTTGTCTTTGTCCACATGTTAGTGAAGGATTAATATGAAGAACTTTTGTCTAGCACAAGTGATTTGAAGATGTTTTGCTGCATGCATGTGAACTCAGCAGGTGATTCTTGCCCATCTTTGATGTCAAACAGCACAAAACTTCAGTGAGTAGTAGCTTCAGAAATGCGATAGACATAGCTGAGTCTTCATATGAAACTCATGCTTGAACTACATCAGAAGATCTGACATCTATTATGGTGAGCAAAGACAAGTGTTTGAAAAGGGATTCAAACAGAAGTGTCAGAATTTACAGTGCATAGTTTTATATAAGTTGATTTTAACCAAGCATATCTCTGTGAACCTGGCAGGACAGAAAAGAAATTTCAAAAGGAAGAGAAATTGTTGTCATCTAAGGGCATGGGATGTATTAATAGTTCGAGGAAGAATATTTCTGAAAGGTTATATGGTGATCCATTTACTTTGACATATAGTGATCCATTATTTTGACTGGGTAATAAGGCTCATCAATTTCCTTTTTCTTTTTTCTTCAATATCCCACTTCTACATTGTTTTAACAGTTTTCTTTATATAGTTTCAAGAGATAAAAGATAGTGACTTGGTGTAAAAGTCATGTGATCCAGCTACATATAATTCAAGTTGCAATGCAAAACAACTTTAACATGCAATACAATGCAATACAAATAATTTCTATCTACAGTCAATGATATAGGTAGGTGGTAGATTCTCAGTATCATTTGCGGGATTGAGGTGTTCTGTCAGAATATAGTCAGGTTTTAAAGAATATGTATTGTTCTATCAAACCTTATCAATGCTGTTTAGCTATTCTCTTCCATTTATTTGCTTTTGTAGTCTGTGCTAAATGTATGCTTCCCTGTGCGAACAGCAATTATTTAAAGCACATAGTTTGTTTGAAGCTTTGTCCTTACTCAGAGCAATAGATTGAAGCTGACCCCAATAGTCTAAGGTCACAGTCAAGCCTAATTGTTCCCTTGAAATATTGCTGTTTTTGTTCAACTCTGACTTAAAAAGGATAGAAAATAAATCTGCTTGACTTGAACACAAACTCAGTAACCTCAAAGTTTGCTTACTATTTTAGCTAGGAAATCATGAATGCCAATTGAACTTTCATATATATTTCTAATGAGATGGATAAGCTGAATCTATTCTTGAAGGTTTAATTGGAGTGATTAGCTGGTATTTATTCTATAATACAAGGTGTCAAACTCAATTTCATTGAGGGCCACATCAGCATTATGATTGTCCTGAAAGGGTCAGTTGTGTATAAGATTATGATGACTCACAGTATCCAGGTGGGCATGGCTGGAGAGACATGGCTGGATGGTCACAATCAGGTCCCTGCAACTAGATGGGCATGGCTGGCTGGGTGTGACTAGCTCGACACCCACACTGGGCATGACTGACTTGAGACGGTTGGATCGGGATGGAACAAGTCACATGGGCTAACTGGACATGGGGACAATCCAGTGCCCTACAAGCTCCTTGCCTCCCCAAACTTCTGACAACCAAGAGCATGCACGTGTTCACATATACACACACACGTACCACATTCTAAGTTTGGGGACTTTTATCCAGAGAGGAAGGATAGGGCCTTCTTCCCTAACCCTGGCATGATTGGTAGTTTACAAGCCCAGATGTGGATAAAGGTCTCCAAGCTTTGATGGATGTGTGTGTATTTGTGTGCATGCATGGGCACAGCTCAGCAAAGGAGACTATGTAGCTTTTCCAGGACTCAATATACATTGCATGGGCATTAAGAATACACCTGCTTAGAAAACAATTCAAAAGAGACACCTTACTATGCATAGGAGAATGCATAGCAACGTGCATAACAGTTGCATTTGGAAAAATCTAGCAACAATAACAATGCATAAAATAAACACATTAAAGCAACTATGATTTTAATGTAATTGATTAAAGCAGCTACATTTTTTCAGCTCACAAGAAAGCCTACACACAGACGCAGACCCCCCCCCACCCCCCCACAAAAAGATGCTGGTATAATGAAAGGGTGCTATCTTTATAATCCTACCTGTTACACAGATCCTCTTCTGAATAATTTTCGAAACATGCAAAACCTGAATGGAGATCTTCTAAAAGAAATGTCTGGTTACTGCATGTTGCCTTACATACAAATAAGACAACAAAAATGGTAGAGTTGGAAGAGGATGTAGCATGTTCATTCCTGCCCATTTCTTGCATGTTGCAAGATATTTAGGACTGTCTGAATAGACCTTTTCTAAAATATGCCTTAGTCAAATACTTTGCCAGATGCAATATTATAGGATGGATCAGAATATTGGAGGTAGGTTTTCCAGGAGCAGAATTAGATAGTATATATGAAATTTAATTTTTCATAGTACTCAGGGGTTTTTTGTGTATGTGTGTAAGTTACAATTGCAGGCATTTATATCACCAATATACTACTTCACAAAAATTGTTGGGAGCCTCAGGGACTTAATGCCTGTGGCTGGGTCCATATTGCTTATCTATCCTCATTGAAGTTCTGTCTCGGCACAGGGCTGGTGGTGTGATAGTATTTCTTGCTGTACTTTACTTCCTCATTCTGAAGGTCCTGACCCCTAAAGCAATACTACTGAATGGAATAAGTAAGATGTATTCAAGCTTCCTGCATTAAAACTGCTACATTGAAATCCATTATTTCATTTACTGGTTACATTTAAGATTTCTTCAACTGAGGCAACAAAAGAAACCTTAAGTCTGAAACTTAAGATGTAAAAATGACATCCCTCAAAACTTATACTGCCTTGTTTTATTGGATCATTTAATTGCTAGTGGACCACATTCAAGCTTTATTGAAGAGGGTAACATGTTTTAAGTGTCCATTAATGCTTTCTTAATTAAAATGGAAAGCCTATAAAAGTCCTTGTGACTGCCATATGAATAACAAAACAATTATATCAGTATAATTGCAATGAACACTAAATAAATTAATAATGAAGGTATTTTAGTTTGTGTCTTTCATTTCTGCTCATTCAAAGGAATTCAGCAAACAAAGCTAAGCTAGGCAGCTTTAATCTCATCAATGGCAAATACATAGGCATCCAGATTAATTGTAAATATATTTATTGCAAAAACAAAGATAATATGAATTTAAAATTACTTGATACATTGTGCCATGGTGCAACTGATCAAAACATCACACTTTTAAAGAAATGGATTAAATGTACACTAGTTATGGAAATAGTGATCTATAGGATGCTTCTGCACAAGCAATCATGTGTCAAGTCAGTGGGTCATGTAAAATTGTACAAGCAACTTTATAGGATCTAAAGATATAGTATATATTGTATATGTGGTAACATATGTTCTTTTCATATTGGGAATCATGGAGTATGATATCTGATATACATATTGTAAGAACTGATGGAGATAGTGTTTTTGCAAAGAGAGCAGTTTTTGAAAGATGTGAGTTTAAAGGTTCAGTAGGACATTAGAACATAAAAGATAAAAAGGTCAAGATAGGAAAAACAAGCAGAGCCTACTATTTTGGTAAGTGAGTCAGCTTCGGCAAGCAGATTAGTTGACAGTTTTAACCACACAGTCTAGTATATAGCAAAGAAATTAACTGCTTGTCCAATTCATTATGCTTATACTGATAGAATTGTAAGAGAACATGAAATGTAGCTTAAGAAATATTTTAAAAAAGAGTCAAAAGGTAGTCTAGAAAAAGATGGGGAAACAGATTAAGCATGGGGAAATTCATGGAGAGGGGAAACAGGCATTCTGGGAAGATTGTGACCCTGTGGTCTTTGTTAAAGAGGGCTGCAGGGAGGGATTTGTGGTTTGGGTGGAATAAAAAGCTGGAGAAATGTATTCCTCTGTGTGCCTACTTGCTAGCCACCCATTCTTACAAGAATGTATTTTACCTGCAATAAACTGCTTGCTGCGTCAGTTCATGACTTTGTCAAATTTCTGACTGGTGAGTCTATTTCTCACAATTGGAGACTTTTGCCATGATTCTATGTCATTGTGGGGAGTGGAGCTGTCTGCCCTGGAGCCAGGAATGGTCCCATGTGCCACTGGTGGTCTTTCAGCTTTTCCAACTGAGTTTAATCCCAAGATACAGTCATAGTGAGTCAGCAACCAGGGAGACAGTTGGGGAAAATAAGTAGGCACTATGGCACAGACCAAGGTAAGAAAAATTGGACTTAAATATTGCCTTGGTGGTTGAGATATTATGAGAGACTCTTGAAAGTTGTGTGTGTGATGTACAAGTCAGTACGAAGTGAGTGTGGAGTCTAGATCTACAGTTCTGTTCTTCCACGAGGAAAACAGCTGGAGAAGATGAAGTGTAAGAAACTCTCATAAGATAGAGTCTTGAGTAAGACGGAATCGGAAATAGGAGCTCTAGGCCTAAGGAAAATAAAGGGGATGTGGAGTCAAACACCCAAGAAAGCATACCTCCTGATTGTCCATTGGGAAATATGCTAAAGTATTGTAAAAGTAATACCTGTACAAAGTACAAGGATAAAAGGAAAATGCTTCAATTTTGTTTTTCAGTGGTCATGATTCAATATTGCAATGAGAAACAGACCAGGGAATTATTGACTCTTTGGTAGTTGTGAACTCAGGGGAAGGAACCCCATGGATCTGAAATGATCCAGGTTCAGGTTTAAAGGTTTAATATGGGTAAGTCCAGAGCAAAAGGATGGAATAGGTAAAATGCCCAAGGGGAGGGGGAGAGAAAGAAATTTCCTAGGAGAGTCCTCTAGGTTTAATGTTAAATATTAGTCTACGCATAAGAGGACAGGGAGTCTGATTATGATCCAGTATTGTACTGTGAACTGGCCAAAATATAAACTAATGGCAGAAGGCTTTTCCCCTACTATCTCAAGAGAATAGAAAAGGGATAAGTATTTTAGACAGATGCCTATGGGAATAGGTAATCTGGGGTATGTTGAAGCCCCCCAACAGCTTTTGAAATCAGGCAGTTTTAGAAAAAAATTCCTAAACTAATAGGAGAAAACACTAACTAAATGGTTAGACAGGCTAAAGAGTCAACTAAAAAAAAAAATAAGGAAAAATTGACCTTGACAATCCAGGAGACCAAATGATTTTGAAATATTAATTTATGGGAGGACATTAGGCATAAATTGTAGAAATTGAATGAGTGAGAGATCAAAACGATGGAGGATCTCCTCAGAGAAACTCAAAAATATATTCCAAATTAGAAGAGGAGAGAGACAAGAGAAAAGTCAAAATGATACCTCCATTAGGATGATATCAATGTGCCATCCGTAAAGAAAGAAGGTCCTGGAAAAATAAGTACCCTAAGAGGATGGAGTGGAAAGGAAGATTAAAGCTTAGGGAATTGGAAGACATGTAGTAAAAGCACTGGTATTTAAAACCCCTATGGTCCAGGCTGTAGCAAAAGGATCTGAAATATGGTGCAACTTTGTATTGAATTGTAATTTGGCCAAGAGGGACTTAATTAGTAAATTGGGGGTTTGCTATTATGAAGAATGAAAGGGAAATAATTGTAAATATTATGGCCTTGAGTGAGAATGTTTAAGGAAAAGGACCCTCTTATATGAGCCCAAGTGGGCAATAGAGGGGGTGTATACATGGATCCTTTAAAGATGAATTTAAAGAACCCTGGTGAAATAATTCACCAGAAATAGTATAACATAATGTTGGATGGAAGAATGGGCTTAAAGCTTGTGGTGAAGGCGACTGAAGGACAAACGTGTGAATGTGCTGATGTTAAATTGTATAAATGCCTGTGTGTTTGATCCTCACCCCTAGACTATGAAAAGAACTAGTTACTTTGATTTCCTTTCTTACAAAGAAACAGTAAGTTGCAGATATTTTTTTATTGTAAAGTAATATTCCGTGGGGCGTGTGGAGACCGAAAACAGGGCACACAGAGGCTGAAAATAGGGTGTACAAAAGCCAAAAATCGGGCATGTGGAGGTAGTGATAGGTGTTGGTGATCCCTGCAGACTGTAACAGCTGATAGTTGGTATTCCAGGAGGCAGATCCAACCGACAATTAACTGCTCATGCTAAATCAGGCTGTGCTGAAACTGACCAGGCTGTTTGCTGTTTGCTACAAGAAGGCAAATTGCTGGGAGGCAGAGGCCGAAGGGTGAGGGCCAGAAGGTGGGTGGGGCTTTGGCAACATTTGCTATATAAGATGCACAGACATTTGCATTCACTTTGGGAGGGAGTGCGTCTTATACACACAAAAATACAGGAATCACAATTTCATGATTTAAGGACAAATATTTTATTATTATTTGAATGACTTGCTCGTTCACCTTGAATATTGCATATTGATGAGTGGCTCTACCTACCTAGAATCTGCTTAATTTCTGGTGCTCCAGGCTCAGAAACTCTGAAAACTGGGACTGATTCAATTTCTTCTTCCAGAAATTCTGGAATGTTTGGAGCATCTGCTTTTAAAATCAAGAAAGTTACAAGAAAGATACAAGTTACATATTTAGCCAGTGTATGTTTATTTCTTGCCCATTCTATCCTAATTAATAAATTGGTTTCATTCATGAGGAGGGTTATACAAATTTATACAAATTTCTCAGATACCAACTTCTTTGTGAAATCTTGTGTTGTAATCTAAAAAACATGAATGAGCTGAAATGCTGTCCCTTCGAAATTTCTTGCAATCATTCTCATAACACAGTTGCAGCTCATCATCAGAGGTTTTTCTAGAAATACATTTTGATAAGTAAATTAGGTCTCTTCAAATCTTCAAACTTACCAAATATTTAATGAAAGAAATATTGATTCTGAACAAGGCTATACAAAATTTTGATAATTAGCAAACAAAACCTGAAATATTAAATTGTGTATGGGATCAAAATATTGGATATAAGACATTAAAATCAATCAAATTGGTTTCAAGTAAAAATGTTTGCTCCAAATTTGACATTTTCCTTGCAACATATTAAAAACTGAAAGCAAGGAAATAGTAAAAGTTTAAACTCCTACAAAAAGAAAGACATAAAGAAAAGGATTGTACAGTAGTATGCAGTTGTATGACCATTTTTATGATAATATGAAGAAGTTATCATTTAATATGTAGAATGAATCTCTGAAAATATGTGGCTAATTCTGTCTGGGCTGCCCCAAGGATTAGACTTTTTTTTAAGATATAAAGAATTAGTGTCACAATACAACAAATACAACATTTCTCATTGTAATTATTTTGCATGCATACAATATTTACTTAAGTTTGATGGAATGGTCACTTAAAAGTCAGCAGTCTGTGATAGAGTCTGTTTTCCAGAAAAACATAGCTTTTCTTTCAACAGATCAAAACAGTATTTTCATTAACTGACACTCTAGTCATACAGATGCTTTTTATGTGTCAAATTTATATTTAAAAAAATCATGTGCCTGAACCAAGAAAAATCTGGTGTCAGTTTTTAATATGCCCAGTATAATTTTGTATCTGATTTTTTAAATAGCTTTAAATACCAAACATTGTACTGATTTCAAATCTTTGTACACATTTCAGATGACAAAAAAAGATGGTAAGATGGAGACATTTTGATAAAGATTTGAAACTTGAAATTACAGTCCTTCAATTTAAACAATGATCCTTTTTCATTTTTCTTTCATGTTCCTGTTTTAACTTTTGCCACTGAGGTAAGGAGGTTGGGTTGCTGAAAGGAAATTTAGGAGATATTGGGTATACATTCTTATATAAGTGAAAGGTCAGGCACAAAAGTAGTGAATAACAGATAGCTTCCCTTGACAAACTGATGAGCTAAAATAGTCAAATTAGTCTATCAAGTTTTCTCCCCAGTTCCTTTTTTCTATTTGGGATTTTCAGATGGTGATTTGGAATCCACACTACAAATATTAAGTTAAACCATATTGATTGTGATTTCTTGAAAGTATAGGGGTATAAGGTTAAAGCCAATATTTTTGAGATTTCATTTTATATAAAGTTCACAAACTAAATTATCTAGAAGGATTCTTAAGGAAGCAAGCTTTTTTTTCTAATTAATCTAAGACAGCAGATCAATCCTTTTACTATTGTTGCTAACCATTAAAAAACATTGTATTTAATTAGTCAAAACATATTGCTATGCTTGACACACTATCATTTCATTTCTGTACAGTTTACAGTTTGCTTCAGTAGCATTTTTTGTCTTTTATTAGGTTATTTACTACATTATTGTTCTTTGCAATGGAAGATACTTGGGAAATATTGAATTTAGCTTTTTTCCCCTTTTTTGGCTAGAAATTTCAGTGTATGAGCAGCTATTGGGAATACCAAAGTCCATCAGAGAAAAGAGTTCTGGAAACATGAAGAAATATTTCCACAATAAATAGTGATACCACTAATCATGGTCAAGAATAGATATGATATGGTTATGGTCAAGAATAGATATGGTTGTCACCAAAATTAAGAGAAACATACAAGGGATAGAAATAGAAACAAATATAAACCAATAAAAGTTAAATGGAAGGGACAAAAGAAAAAAATGAAATGGATGTTGAATCAATCTATATTAAAGGATAAAGAATTCATACAAATAATGGAAAAATTGGATATTTTTCTTTAAAGTGAATAGAAAAGAAGAGACTTCACTACAAAATGTATGGGGCACAGCTAAAGCATATATCCAGGGACTAGCTATAACTTATAGCAAAAAGAAAGAAAAAAGAAAGAAAAGGAAACAATATCAAAAGACACTAGAAGAACACAAAAGACTTGAAACAAAATTACAGAAAGAACTGCAAAAAGGAACATAAAAAATCAAATGGAATTCATAAAACATAAATTAAATCTAATAGAAAAAGAAGAATTAACACAAAAAATTAAAAGAGCAAAACAATTCTTTTTGAAAATGCTTATAAACCAGTAAGATGGTTAGCATATAAAGGAGAAAGAGAAGAAATTGACCTAGACCTAGAGAAATGGGAAAACTTGCAATTATCATTGGTAGGAAGAATAGCTACAATAAAAATGAATTTCTTGCCGAGATCATTATAAGTTAGAAAAAATATTTTAAGGAGCTAAATAAAATGATGTTAAAATACATTTGGCAAGGGAAAAGAGCAAGAATAAGATTGAAAATGTTACAAGACTAAAAACAAAGGGGTTTTGGATTACTAGATTGGGAATTATATTTGCAGGCCTCTGTACTTACATGGGTGAAAGAATGGATAAATTTGAGGCATAAAAGATCATTAATTTTGGAGGGACATGATATTCAGCTGGGGTGGCATGCCTTTCTGTAGTATGGGAAAAACAAAATACATAGATATTTCCAAAGACATTATGTTAGAAATGCTTTGCTCTTTTTTTTTTTAAACAAATTTTATTAGTTTTTAAAGACAATACACAAACAAACAAAAATACGGGAGAAAACTTAAATCCATAAATATCTCTTTTCTAAAAACTGCTTATTATAAATTTATACAAAAACAAATAAAACATCTTATTTGAATACAACATAGTTCCAGATTATCACATATGCATATCTTATTTATTCTTTTTCCAACTTCTCCTTTTACCTAATTTTCTATATCTCTTTATTCCATTAGTACTGCGATACTTTCAATCTGTTCTTGTTTACAATTTCATTATTTTCTTCTAACGTTCTTCCAAAATTTTATTAATTCTCAATAAGCTAACTTAACAAACAAAAACACTAAACATGAAAAAAAACTTTTTTTTGGAAAGGGGCTAAATCCTGGCTTAGCATCTTTTTATACAGCATAAATCAAATTCATGGCTTCACCTTTATATACTATTTCATATCTCATTTATCATTCTCCATTTTTTATGTATTCTTCTTCCTCTTTTAATTCTCCTCTTTACTCTCTTAATTCTTATTATTTATTTCATCTCATATTAAATCATTTACTTGTATCTTTTGTCCATTCTTTTTCCATTATCTTTTTTTTTCTTTTCTCTTTATTGCAAAATTTTTCCGGGTCATCCACTGTTGAAGTATGACGAACTTTTTTTATCTTTCCCCTAGATTTAACACAAAAATATATATATAATTTCCATACTGATTCTGCTTAGTGCATTCTACATTAGTACATTTAAATAATAAAGGAAGAAAAAATAGTAAGCTATATGTATAGTAAAAACAATATATTCCACAGTTGTTCATAGTTACTTAACTCTATAGAATTTTTACTCATTACTATAAATATTGCTTACATATATTTCCACACATTCTTAACCCATATATCATATATCCAACTACGGCATATTTTAACTCGCATTTACTTGCAGAATATCTTCTTTAATTACAGTTTACCCTTTGTCTCATACACACACATGATATACTTTAAACATCTTGTTTAAGTCTTTATAACTTCTCTACTCTTTCTCTTCTTTCCTACCGACCACTAGTCAGTCTTTTTGCGCCCCCCCATCTCTCAGTCTCCACATATCTTGGTCTCCCCTCTCTGTTGTATTCCTCTTTTCTGTTGCTTCCTGAACCATTGTAATAATTTCATTTCACCTTATTATTTCCTCTTTCTTGTTGTTTTTTCTACTTTGTCTTCCTCCATTTTCTTTCCCTTTCCCTTTTCTAATCTAAATTAATTTGTCCATCTACACAGGATGGCCTTTTTCCATCCCAGCTTTCTTGTTGTTGTAATTCCTGGGTAGGTTAAAAATAAACCCCATTTCTAAGAAGTGAGAAAACAGACATCCAGAAGAGCCCTTGCCTTCTTGTATCCTCTTCTTTTTAACTTTTTATATTCTATTTTCAAGTCTTCACAGATAATGCCATTGTAAGATATTTTTTTTAAAAACACAACCCAAATTATTTTAGTCTTTTCAAAAAATAGTTTTCCAAGAGTCCCCAAAGTCACAAAGCAATCCAAATAGCAACAATGTTTTATTATTGACCACTTTATCTTCTTTTTGTAATATCTTTTCCTGGGGTAAAATTTAATTAACACAGCTTACAAGTAATTTTTATAAAAGTCTTAATTGCCGGTCATCTTCTGATCTTAAAAGTTCCAAGCCATCTCCTGCAACAAAATTCTAATATATATTCTGTGCTCTGTCCCTTCTCACTTATAGCAAAAAAAAGAAAAAGTAAAATTTTGGTTTTTATAGTTCAATGTTCAGAAATCTTAATATCCCCTTGGCTTTAATTTTTCAGAATTTAATTACCTTCTATGGCCAAAGCAGGTTTTTCTGATTTTCCATCTGCTATTTCCGTAGGGAAGGAGAGTGAGAAGAAAAAAAAAACTTTCCTTTAAACTTTTATCCACCGCTTTTAACAATCTTGTTAGGAAAATGTATCCTTTAAAAAAGTTGAAACTCCAGAATAAAGATGTAGGCTTATTGTCCCTGGTTCAGCCAAAAACTTTCTACTCTCAAAACTTCCTCCTGCACAATCTTGTCCGGCTGAAAGCTTCTTTGTGGCGGCCATTACTTGTGTTGTTCGAATACGCTCCACCGCCTTGGGAAAAGGGAGTTAAACCGGCTGAGGAGGGGGATTGTGATTCCCCCAGACCCCTGCCTGGATCTCCCGTCTTCGGTTACCTCTATGGAGTAACCATAGCCTCCAAATCCAGCTGGATCGGGGGCACCTCAGTAGCAAGCGCAGCTGGAAGTCTCCTGAAATGCTTTGCTCTTAATATGGGGAGAAAATCAAATAAAAGCATATGAAAATACCAGTCTGGCTCTCCTCGATGGAGGCATTGGTATATCTGAATGTTGTTACAAGCTATAACGACATTTTGAGTGAAAAAGGCGAACTTAAAACCAACCAAGAGTTGTAAAATGTAGGGACTGATCTAGCATGTGGCTGCATGTGCAAATACAATCAAGATATGAACAAAATGTAAAAATCTATGGTTTTTATGAAGAACCAATAGCATTAGATCAGATATTACTAGGGACAGATGAAAAACTAATGAAAAATGCTTAGCTATCTATTGAGCATTAAAATGGAAGAAGAACAAGTGAAAGAAACAATGATAGCGTGGGCCAAAAATTTTGGATATCCTATAGAGTTCGTTAGATGGCAAAAACTGTGGGATAGAAATTATAAATTAACAATGTCAACTGTCAGAAAAATCTATGTAAAATGTTTTTGGTGGCATTTACCACCAGCAAAAATAGCAAAGATGTTTGAAAACATGTCTGCCTAATGTTGGATATGTAATCAGATACCGGGTTCATACTATCATATGTGGTGGACATGTCCAAAGACAAAAAATGTACAAAAATACATACATTGTTAGAAAAAATGATAAAGCAACATATTAATTTATAACCAGAAATATGTTTGGGTTTTTTTAGATATTTTAGATATTTTTAAAATATTTTAGATAGAATACAGATCTAATTTTACATGTGTTAACAGCAGCGAGAATTGTTTTGCACAACAATGGAAAAATTAAGAGATCCCTACAGATGAAAGTGTAATAAAAAATGTTAGAATGCATAGAGATGGACAGATTAAAACTCAAAATAAAGGAGAAGAAAGAAACAAAATACTTTTTAATGTGGGATTTGCTTTACCAATGATTAACTACAGAAACAAGTTAGAAATTTAAACGGTTATGAGAATGATTATCTATATAATGAAAGCATACTATTATGGATAAGCTAATATTACTATGTGATTATTATTAATGATATGTATATTATTATTGCTATTATTTCTATATTTTTCTTCTTTTTTCAAAACTAATTTTTTTGAATTAGTCTATTGTATCTACTGTTCATGTAGACATTGAGTTTTTATGTTTACTAAAGAAAATATATAAATAGTGATGCCACATTTTATTCCTTTACTCATTTTAGAGGACTACCATAGTATTTTATTATCATTGTTTATTCTGTTTTTTTGGCTTCCCAAATTGAAGAAATTTCAGATTTCTGCTAAAGAACAGAAAAATTGGACAATTTCTAAGGGCCTCTAATACTTTTAAAAAACCATTTAAAATGTTAATGTTAACATTAATGTAGGTTTAGTTGACTTATTACAGCAATATAGATTGATTATAAACTTTGCACTTTAATCTTCCCATTTTTTAAAAAGAAAAGTATTTTAATTATTTTTTTTAAGTTAAACCCTAACAGTATGGCAAGTGGCTAGGTTTCCATTTACAGCTAACAATGGAAACTAATAATTCTAGGAGACAAATTTCTAAATGAAGACATGTAAGAATGATCTTATTTTCTTTTATTTCTTGACTTGCTATAAAGGTGTTAGGATGCATCAATATATATATATGTGTGTGTGTGTGTGTATGTAGAATTCCAAATTATGATAAATAGAAATTATAGATCTCTTTGATAGCAGATAAAAAACACATTACAGAAAATCTTTTTCATCAGTCTAGATATGTAAATGTTTTTATTCCCATGTTTTAATTCCATCAAACTACCATTGCCAATTGATAGAAGTTCAAAGAATGGATTGCTATATGCAGATTCCTGATTTTGCTCTTTCTCTTTCTGTCCCTTAGACATATATACAATACAAACACAAACATGCACATAAATATATCTAAGTAATGATTTTAAGTTCTTAGCTCCGCAAAGTTAAGTTTTTATTTCCAACATCTCTCCCTGTGTGGAATGCACTTTCACATACAGGTAGACATAGATGATTAGTTTAACTACTATTTGTACTAGGCAGCATATACATAAAATTATTTAGCAATGAATTCAGTGTTCATAGCTTTGCTTCATTTTTGACTAAAACACGACATAAAACAGATTAAGCAATCCAACCTGTCTACTTCTAACTTAATTTCTCAAATTTCAGTAAGATATTTAAAAAATTGTGGAAAGGGAAGAACCATAGTTGGAGTTATAAAAATAGCAAGCAGTATTTCTTACTGTCATCTATTTTCAATACAATATGTCTACTTTACTTAAATGGGAAAATTAAATTGTTACTGCAGGAAAAAGACTTTCTTGCCCTAATTGAAAGAGTTTAGAGTTTATAACTGTAAATATACATGTCAAACAGCAGCCTATGTTGCAATAAGTCTTTCCGACATCCCAGCACATATCAAGTCCTCTCTTCTGCCAGTTTTGAGGTAAATCATGCAGAAACATTTTAATTAATGTTGAACTTTTTAAAGTTGAAGTTAAAATAATTAGAGCTCAATTGTAGTTTATCTCCTCTTGTTCATCACATTCCTTGTCTCTTCCCTTTCTATTAAGAGAGCCTCATTTCAGTCTCTGAACTATGATAATGTATTTCGGAAAGTTGTGTGCATGCATATGTTTTTGTATATCTGAAAATAAAGAATCAATATGACCTTGTTTTTCTCTCCAACAGTCCAAAAGCTTCAAAAGGACAAGTACTTATCCTTCATTGAATGCTACAACCACACTGACTTTAGCGTTAACAGCATTCCCTATCTGTGACACACACACACACACACACACATGCACAGAAATTTTGCAAATGGACTGCATCACTTCCTTAACAATTGTTTGTGAAAGAAATTCATAGCACACATCACATGCATGTTGGATCTGTAAGTGAATAGATCTGCAGTGCTGCTAATTAGATCTAAATTCTTGATTTACTATTTATAAAACAAAATTGATTATTACTTCATCAACAACATTTAAAGCATCATTAAGAGAGGTCTGCTCTAGCAGCCTCAGGTTAATTTTTTTAACAAGCACTTTAGTTGCTAATCTGTGTTATTGCCAACATATGTAAACTTCCTAATGCTAATTGCATTCAGCTGTGAATCAAACAATGTCTAATTCTCCTCAGGATTAATTATGCACATGTGCTGCCTGCATTCCTAAACATGGTTCTCATAAATAATAAGAGATATATCTGGGCAGATGGGGTTTTTCCAACTAAATGATCTGTTTATCATGAATAAAATAATTGACATATAGTAGACTCTAAATATAAAGGTCTCCACAACATTCACATTTTTCCCATAAATAATTACCAAGACAGTTGTTTGTGTGACTAGATATTGAAACTCAGGCTCTAAAAAGCATGTTTGTAATCTCAACTGCTTACCTCTTTTTTGGTGTCAAGTGCAGGTACATTATAAAGTAACCTATATTGTATGGAAGACAAAGAAAGATACAGGAGATGGCTTTAAAGCAAGCAGAAATTTGGTAAAGCCAAAAAAG
>BHFT01002298.1:0-15992 GCA_004320025.1 Laticauda laticaudata
ATTGGTTCCTAGCAAACCAATCCGTAAGTAGCCTTTTTGGCCAATCAGAATGAAGTACTTGGAACCTACCAAGTTCCATACAGAACAGTTTTCCCACAGAGAAGCACAGCACTCCTGAAAGAAAGTGGGCTTAGGAACATTAGGAGAAAAAGAAATAGTAATAATAAAAAAACTCTGAGATTTCAGGAAGCTACAGAGATGGGAATAGTGGATGAAATGAATGAGTCTACAGTTGCTGTGTAGAATGAGATGTTATCAGGAGAACAACTTCAGGCTATTGTGATCCAAAGGAAAGATAAAGAGAGCTCATAAAAAAGCCAGCAGGGTGATTAAGGAGCTGTCGGATGTCCTGAAAACCAAAAAGGAAGTGAACAGGAAACAGCAGGACATAGGATTACCAAAGTCCATAAGGAAAAGCTTAACTTCACTTGAAATTTTGTTTGAGCAAATTTACTTGTTTGGAACTCCTTCAAAATTCAAAAAAGTTCATCTTTCTTAGATTCTATATGCTGCTATTAATTACTGGAGAAATTAATTATTTCAGTTTTGAGGCTGTCTGACTCCATAGTGACTCATTTAAAAATTTAAATGGAATTTAAACAAACCCAACATACATATCTTAGAAAGAATGCAGATGATTACAATCAAAAACCAAAGTGGCTCAGCCACCATCCTAGCTCAAGATATGGGAAAACAACTAGGTCAGTAACAAGTTGCAGACAAGTCAACAAGGAAGGAGCAATATGGAACTCTGGCTAGTACATATGTACAGGCAGATCCACAAGCTTTTTATAATAGCAAGTAAGTATTTTATTTATTTATTTATTTATGTAGCTGCCCATCTCACAAAACAGCTTTTATTAACTTCTAGCATGTCAAATTACAAAAAGAAGCCTGCAATAATTTAATTTTGATCAGTACATTTTGGAGAGTCAAAGTAATGCCACCAGATTCTAGCAGGTCATGGAATAATTATGGAGTATTCCAGAGTGTTCCTCTTACTTTTTTAGGATAACATGTATTTATTGGTACGACACTGTGATTTCTGTCCTATTCCTAGCTGTAAGTATTGCAGTCTGCCCAGAAGTTGAAGTTTCATTTGAATGCATGATCGTTCAGGTCTTAGCTAGATTTCCTGGATAAGCTGCAACCACAGCCTGTGCTGGCAGGAATATTCTTTCTAAACCTCTGGTTCTGAAAAGAGATATTTTTGACAAGTACAGTTACAAAGTAACAGTTACAATTGACAAGTGAAGTTCCAATCTTCAGAGTACTGTAAATAATTTTATTGTAGATCTAATTGTAATATTAGATTAGATGACTAGAAGCTCCTTTAAGTAGGGGACAAGATGAGTAAGCTCTTGCAAAGCTATTCACCTCACTGCAATTGGTGTATTTATTTGTATTTAAAAAACCAAAGGGTACCATTGGTTTCAACCCGATAGGATCTGTTTCAGAATACCCAGGCACAAAGGCAGAAAAGCTTAGTGCTGGATTGTGCAACATCATTTCCAGAATCCTGGATATTGATTTCCCAAGCTTCTCCCAAAGAAATTTCTTGCATTATTAGGCTTGAACTTCAGTTAAACACTTTGCTATGTATTAATTGTACACAGAACTGGATTTTCCTCTTTGAACACAAGAGGAACTCAAACCTAGGCTGCACATGGGCTCATTAAAGTGTTTATGTGATAAAAAGGAATCATAGCCAATAATTCTCTTCTGCAATTAACAATGTGATATACTGCATTGAAAACAGCCTTAAGGGACCAGACAGCACATAGTATTTAATGTAACATTTGTAGACATATACCTATATTACAATTCTCATGTACAAACATGCTGTTTGATCCAAAAATTTAGTTTACAAGTGTTCACATGAAGAAGGCATTTCCAAGTATTTATTGTTAAATACTGTCCATTTATCATTAAGATGATGATTTCAAATAAAGGTAGAAAAAGACATTGTAGTATTTGATCAGTGTATCATCACATTTCCACCAGAGGCTTTGTAAATTTAGTATGTAGACATATGAAATGAAGAGTTTGAAAAGTATGATTGTGATGTGATACCCTGTGAGATTGGGTAACATATTAAAAAGATCATACATTCAGTTATTGATGGAATCAAAGATATGAAGGATTCTTATGCTTCTCTGAAAATACAGACAGAGGATCTGAAGAAACTGAACACTGCTTTCCCATACTTCAGGGTTGTCCCATCTGAGATTGCAGGGCTGTATTCTGCCATGAAGTTCTCAAATAGTCTTCAAATTACCATTACTCACTGAATTGTAATTTTTCATGTGACAAAAGTTGAAAAAAACATTTTCATCATCATCATCATCATCATCATCATCATCATCATCATCATCATCCTATTGTTATGTCTGCAGGTGCAGGGTCCACTTTTTGAATCAACGAATGCCATCTTGCATGTTCAAACAGCATCTGGGTTATGCCTGCATTTTGACAGATATGGCTATAGATCCATTGGTTGCGATAAAAAGACTGACCGACTGGCTTGTTGCCTGGGCCTGACATTGATTTGGTCTGTGTTCAGCTCAACACCACCCTGACAGTTGGGCAGTATCCAGTGGCAACCATTAGAAAGAGCAGACCTCACTGCTGATATTTTCACTTACATTTATTTCATTTATTTGTCAATCACTTACAAGATAATAGGTATCAATATAAATATGAATAAGAATACAGGAAATAGGTACGAATAAATGGGGACAATAGGACAGGGACAGTAGGCACAATTGTGCACTTATACACACTTCTTACAGACCTCTTAGGAGTGGGGTGAGGTCAATAGTGGATAGTTTGAAGTTAAAGGAGTGGGGGTTAGAGGATGTAACAACAGAGTCAGGTAGTGCACTCCAGGCATTTGACCAGTCTGTTGCTGAAGTTGTACTTTCTGCAATCAAGTTTGGAGCGGTTTACACTGAGTTTGAATCTGTTGTGTGCTCTTGTATTGTTGTGGTTGAAGCTGAAGTAGTCATTGACTGGTAGGACATTGTAGCAGATAATTTTGTGCGCCACGCTTAAATCTAACCATAGGCAGTGTAGTTCAAGGTTGTCCAAGCCCAAAATCTCAAGCCTGGTGATATAGGATATTCTTTTGCGAGCGGAGGAGTGTAATACTCTTGTTGTGAAATACTTCTGGATTCATTCAATTGTATTAATGTCCAATATACAGTGCAGATTTCAGACTGATGAGCCGTATTTGAGTATTGGTCTAGCAAAAGTTTTGTATGTGCTAGTTAGCAATTCAATAAATTCAATATTTATGTATGTTCATGTACATACAGTATCTGTTGTGTGCTCTTGTATTGTTGCGGTTGAAGCTGAAGTAGTCATTGACTGGTAGGACATTGTAGCAGATAATTTTGTGTACTATGCTTCGGTCCAACCGTAGGTGGTGTAGTTCAAGGTTGTCCAAGCCCAAAATTTCAAGCCTGGTGATATAGGATATTCTGTTGCAAGCAGAGGATGTATGTTCATGTACATACAGTACATGAACAGAAATTAACCACAATCCCAGCCATATTTATTGTCTTTGTCTCCCTACAGAATAGATCAACAATAGATTGTTGAGTTGCACCTAAATTTAATGGCATTATTCTGTGGATGGATAATAATGTATAGTGATTAACAGATTGTAAAATTTCAAGGCCACCGAAATTATGGGGCTCAATAGGATGATTTTTTATAAGACATTCTCTCTCAGCCAAACTCACTTTGTTTGGATACAAGAAGACCCCCATGTAAAATGGACTTGATTTCTCAGAGAAAAAAAAGATGTAAATACATTGAATAAATAATCCCATGTCTTTAAAATGTCATTGCTAATGTTACACTGCACCAATCAGATAGAATCAGAAACCCATACCTGAAGTATATTTAAAATAATTAGACATACGTAAACTATGCATTTTTATTATATTGATGTGGGGGAAGGTTCACAACTTGGAGCTATCTTTGTATCTTGCCTGTCACAAAACATGGAAAGATACTTTGCCATGTTTGGATTTCTGTGTGCTTTATTAGCAATCAAAGCTTTGCCTTAAGAAAAGGAGGGGAGCACAATGAGGAGCTAAAGTATGTTAATTGTCTAATTATGTAAAAACTGGTTTAAGCAGGAATTATGTATAGCATAACACTTAACATAAAAACCGTCCATTGAAATGTGAGAGGTATAAAAGGCATGGCAATGAATAATTAGTATGTAGTGTTCCATCGTATAGGGATTTTTAAATTAATCTCCTATTGCAGATATTCAGTTAGGTGTGGGTTTTGACAGGTTTTTTTTTTTACTTCTAGCCTTCAGTTCAAAACTGTGGTTTTTCTTCTTGGTAGGATTTGTGTGCTTTAAATTGTGGTGTAATAGAACAGCTATTCAGCCAGCCAAGTTTTTCTAACATCTACAACTAGAGAAATTGCTTCCCGTTATTTTTATTACGGAAAGAATATAACATGACTTGCAAGCTTCTCCCTAAGAAAGGTGAGCAATGCATCCTTAGAACTAGTCAACAATCCTATAAATAAGTGCTTTTCTGCTTGGACATCCAAGCTTCATTCATCCTCCTGGGTGACAGAAGTTTTAAATTGTTAATTAGTGCCATTTTAGCTTAGCCTAACAATTCTGACTCCCTTGTTTAGTTCTTAGCTGTATGAAATGGTTGTTCCAGTAACTGACCAGGCAGACCATACACTGAATAAATTATAATTATTTGCTCAGTTTATATGCTACCTTTTCCCTAGGGGCACAGAACAACCTCTACTCCAGTTTTCAAAGCACCCTGTTGAGATGAAAGTCATTCCAGATCATGATCACCCTGTTATTAGACTTCCCTATTCAGGCTCTCAAAGAATATTAAAATATCTAAACTTGATCTGAGGATGCTATGGCAACCATATATGATTTATTTTATATTTCAGGTACCTCCTTACCGTGTTTTAGATTAGCGATCCCCAACCTTTTGGGCACCAGTTCTGTGAAGAGAGGTTTTTCTGTGGACCAAAGGGGGCACGGTTTCATTTGCTGCCTGTATCCTGAAGATAGGGTTTTATTTTCAACAGCCTGGTGGTTGCTGGCATGCCATGGACCGCTGCCGGTCCACGGATCGGGGTTGGGAGACATTTTAGATAATCTTTACTTGGACTAGGACTTAAAGCTAGCGCCCAGTTTTCCCCAACATGGAGCCCCCAGAATATCAGCAATTATTGGGCATGTTTCAGTGTTGATAGGTTTGGAAAGAGTTAATTCTAAATCATGTCTACAGCTATGTGGGATTATAGAAATATTCACCATTTTCTGCAGATGGAGAATAGGACCTTGCTAAAGTAATTTATGCTGCCACATAAGTACTTGAAAGTACCGTACAGCTGAAAAATTAATAGAACAGGCTTGTAGACCATTCCAGCCTTTAATTCTTCACAGAAATATATTTTAATTTCTATCATATTAAGTAGATCCTAATAGTTTACTTTTGCCCATTCAAGTGCCTTTTGGATAAAAGTCCCCCCCCCATGGGATGACACCATATTTTCAAAGAGCTTTTTATTAGTTATTTTCTTTCCCAGCTTATATTTTTACATTTCCAAGGCTCTGTTTTGCTATCTTTTTTTTAAAGCACAAAGCAGTTGGCAAGGGTTATACTTGTCTGTGCTAGCATGGAGGGATGTGGCTTTGGCAGAAAAAGCACACATTGCCTGAGGTTCCTTAAGTTTGTTTTAAAATTTTCAATGGAGAAAATTTGGCTGTGGAAGCACAGCTCCAAGAGGTTGGTTTTGTATAATCAAGTCCAATCAGGGATATAAGGTAAAAATAGTCAAGACAACACGAACATGCAATCAAAAATTCACCCCTTTTTATTACTTATGTGCGATGCACATAAATAGGGGCAGAATTTTCAAGGTTGAGGCTGCTATCTTCATTTTTTTGGCTCACCTCCAGACACTCCTACATCCAATTACAGGATATCATAAATGTAATTATAACACAGCTGTGCTTTTTAAAAATCTAACTCAAAGAACATTATTAATTGGGAGGAGACAGTGGTTAAGATTGCTTTTGTATAAAATGAAGCCATTGAGATACCATAGATATAGCATGCTGCACATAAAATAGAGTATGCTGTTTGATCTAAGCTATATAGACATAAAGCAGGACCCTGGAATATTTGATAACTGCACAGAGAAAGTCCCATGTTGAAAATTACAATGTGAATCAGGGCCCCACAGAATCTTTTTGTTGCTCCAGTGTGATCCAAAGCGAGTAAGGCCATAATTGATGACCATTTGTTTGATATTTACAAGATTCTTTGGATAATTGAATTAATAATACAACCACTTTAAGATTTATACCCATGATTTCACTCTACTCAGATGCTCCAACTCTATCCAGTTTGGGATTATGCAAAATCTGATACATCAATTTAGAGTTGTTTTGTAGATTTATTTGTATTTATTCATCACATTTCTACAATGCCAATCTCACCTAAGTGACTCATGTTTTCATGAGGGAACAGCTTAAGACCATGTCCCACTGTTAGCTATTAGCATATGCTAGCTTGAAAGGGGTCCATATTATTTTTTATTATTACTTTTCACAACTGAAAATTAAGCTGCTACAGGTCATTGCATTCTGAGTTACTGGAAAATGCATGAGCCTATTAAGACGAACATAAGAAAAATACAGGAATATTTATTTTGTTCATCTTAATAGGCTCATGAATTAACCGTCTATGTTTATATAGAAACTTAAAGGCATGCAAAATTAGGAAAATATTTTAATTGAAGTAGAACTTTGCAAATTTGACTACAAAAATTTGGTAAACTATTATGTGAAAGCAAAACGTTAAAATGTTTTCCTGTGTCACTTTGCTGCCATCTAATGAGCATTCATTTCTGCAGCCCACGCACTAGTTGAGGTCCACCTTATCTTTAAAATTATTTGTTGGACATGAGCGTTGGGTAGTCCAAAAACAGTGAAATCATTTTTGCTTTTCATTCTGCATCTGCTCTTCTCTTGGTTTTCTTCCTTCCAATAGCAAGGAAAACAGGGGAAAAGGAAAATGATTCTCTCAGGGTCCAAGTTAATAAGTCCTTTTGAGCTAAGTATACACTTAGGTTACCTAATGCTGATGTGAAACTTAAATTGAAAAATATTCTATCAGACATTATTGTATTTTTTAAAGTATCTAATATGCACAGCACATTCAAATTATTGAAAACTAATATAAGTAGCTCATCTGTAGTAGTAACTCCAAACTATACCGTCAGTAGAAATTATATTCCTACATACTGCAAGAGGAACAAGAAGCTATTTATGATGCAGAAATAAGATTTTGCCTTCTTTTTCCTTATTACATACTCTCAGCCCATCCACAGCTTAGAAAATAGAAATGTAGGCAAAACTATAAAATCCCATGTATACTTTCGGCTGGCTCTGATTTTAAATTGCCAAGAAACCCAAGAAATTCAGACAAGGCACATTTTATTTCTTCACACTTGTTGCAAGGAAAGCCCTGGCTGTGTTCGCATCTAAATATATGAAATGGACTTGTCTGCTTTTTCCAAGCTATTGCCCTCTACATGAATGGGGACTGCAATTCCAAAAGTTCTCCAGTCATATTGATTAGGATTTGTAGCCCTAACATATCTGAAAGGGACCAAACAGATAAGAACTGGCTCAAATTGTATTGAAATTTGATTCTTGTAAAAGTCTTGCTGAGATCTGGCTTGTAGTTAGCCTTTAATAGGAAATCACTTAGGCAGCTGAATTCAATTGAATTAAAATTCAATGTAATATATTTACTTAACTATAAATTCCCATTATTTTCCAGGGCAGATAAACAGTCTTCTTTTGTGAATCCTTAATTCAATGCCAGCCCACTCTCTTCTGACTGATCCTGACATTCAGTTTCTTTCACAGCTTCTTCAACATAATCTGCTGCTAAATTCATTCGACAGTTCCTGAGAGCTTTTATTATATCCTCCACCTTTGCTTCCTTTCCTTTTGATTTTTGCCATTCTACAAGTGATTGCATCAATTGTTCTTCCAAATTGTAGGGATTAGCAACCATAATCTTTTCTAACTTGGCATCTGAAATTCCAAGTGTTCGAGCAAGCATTTTCCAGTTTCTTCCAACATGTTCACATACGATTTCAAATGCTCTCTTCAATTTATCTAGAAAGAAAAACATACTATAAAATAGATGAATTGCAGTGGGACACCTTATGCATCATTTATGTATGTATCAGTTTTATCCCTTCCTTGTCCTCCAAAATTCTTGTTGCTTTGGGGTTCAATATTTATTCAGATTGGAATTAGGTCCATACTACCCATTACCATCCAAATGAAGTATGATATACAAATTCTGCTAAATTTTTGACAGTCTCAGTGTCATATTCTAAGACAACAGGTGTGTTCTGGGGAATTTTTTAGGAATCTAAAAAATTTTCACCTTTTCAGGGGGCCTGTGAAGTCAAATACATATGTATTTTTCAAGTTCTCAGTTTCAGTTTCTAATATGGTAAATATCGATAGCTATAACCCACATTACTTGCCTCAGCTTCTGCCCACCTAGCAGTTTGAAAGAATGCAAATGCAAGTAGATAAATAGGTACCACTTTGGTGGGGAGTTAACAGCATTCTGTGCACCTTTGATAATAGTCATGCTGGCAATATCACCACAAAAGTGTCCTCAGACAACACTGGCTCCCTCAGGTGGGGCGTGGATATTAGAAACATAATGGGGTTATTCATGTCATCTTCTGCAAGCTTTCTGGGAATCTCAGAAATTTTGTTCTTAATCAACATTCTTCAATCGTCTTTCCTGATTTGGCAACCTCCTGGGAGATTAGTCCAAATCAAACAAGTAAGATTCATTATAGAACTTCCACAGGTTAATTATTTTAAATTTATTACATGTAGTCCTTGATTTATTTCTAGTCATAATTAATGTCAGTCTTAAGTTGGGTCACCCATGTGATTGACCAGTTTTATTTCTGTAGCAATCACTAAGCAAATGCTGCAGTTATTAAGGAAACCAATGGTTTGCAGTGGCCCTGGTTTTGCCAAAAACTGGAAGTCAACACTGTTGTTCAACATGATGTGACGGGGACAATGCAAATGGCTGTAAATACAGCCTGACTGATGAGCACCTGGTTGACTGCAGGGGAGGCAGTAACCACTGGAACATCTAATTTGAGTCATAAATGTACCCGTGCCCAGGGAGGTCCATTATAACTTTGAATGGTCGCAATGTGATCAGTATTAAATCAAGGACTACCTGTATTAGCTGCTCCCTCCAAAAGCTGAAACTTATTATTCCCAAGGTTCCCAGTTACATTTTTAAAAATATAAAACTCTTGAGAAGGACTGAGCAAGATGCAAGGGGCGCAATTATTTAATAATATTCTTTCTCCTATGTCTATCTTCTCTCCTGCAGTTACCTGAGGGGCAAGACTACTCTGGGCAACGGAAGGTGGGATGAGATGCCAAGAACCAACAGTTCATATGGAGCAGCTTGTTTGTGTAGAAAGTTAGCACCCATCCCTGTCTTAGAAGAATGAAATATTTTGATAAATATTAAAATAAGGCATAATATTATATTTCCCTGGATGAGAAATTGAGAAACATGTTTTTTAGAGGGAGAAAGCACCACCCCACTTTTTTTAATAGCTCTCAGCAGATGTCAGCACTTAAGAGCTTATTGAAAGAAGTCTAGTATCTAGGTAGCTCTATTCATCGGTAAAAATTCCCAGCAGCAAGGTCTAAACAAAGGTAGGATTAGCCCTCAGCCACAATCGGAATTGCCCAACCCCCTTCATTGCATCAGCAGTCCAAACTTCAACCAAACTTCGCTCAGACAAACACCTAGGATTTGTACATTGCCAATAGAGCCAGCTATGACCCCTACATAACCCCAATATGGTTCCATGGGAATCTGACAACAGCCAATAGAACACATGCTCTTGAACAGGAAGCTCAAGTGCAAAGCCCAAGAGAGGGTATAAATATCCCCCACTCTCAACTCCATGTGGTCAACTGCTCCAATAAATGGACCCTCTTTCCAAATCAGCCTCCAGCCTCCATTTTGTCTCCTGTGACTTTCTCCTGGCTTGGAACTGAACTGATGGATTTTCTTTCCAACACTTGCACAGAAGCAACGTCCGTTTTGAACAAGGCACCTTAAGACTTACACATTCCACGGAGTATTCCTGATTCTTATAGTTCACAAAAATAACCCCCGAGTGTCCTGTAGCACCTTTCGAGCCACCTTCGAGGCCTGAGTATTTACCAAAAAATAAATCCCCTCCTAGCCAGTGGGATACCTTGCAAACTTAGCCTGTGGAGATCTGCAGCCCTGCCTCTCCAAGGACCAAGGCACCTTTCATTTTTTTTTCCCAGATCAAAAAGAAAAAAGAGCAGCCTACATTTCTGTTTACCATCTGGCTGATGATCTGGATCACGGCCCGCTGTGTTGAGGTACTGCTCCAGCTGGGTTAGTAGATCTTCTCTGTGCAGACATGTAAGCATGTGTCTCAAAAGCCCCACATCGTTGGGCGCAATTTTTTCCTGTTCCAGGAGAATCGTGAAGAGCTCGTTGCCGCTGCTCACACCCTCCAGTTTTTTTTTACCAATATGGCTCCCGCAAAGAAATTTCAGGTCTTTGAGCTCCGCGGGCGACAAGGCCCTTGAAATGGAGTGGAGCAAATCCAGAAAGGGATCCATTGCTGGAAACCTAGAGAGAATACAGAGAAGGTTCAGACGTTTTTTTTGTCGAGAGTCAAACTTCAGGCAGGGTTTTTTTTTTTTTGTTTTGTTTTAAATGTCTCTCTCTTTAATGCCGATTTCCCCCCCCCCTTTTTTTTTTTTTTCCGGAATCTGCAACTTCTGGCTATCCCAACTCCTGGCCAAGCAGAATCCTAAAACGAAAACTTAACACGTTCTCGGGAAAAAAAACTTTCTGCGCGACCAACTTGTTTTGTTTTGTTTTTTTAGGCGAAACCGCGTCTTTCCCTCCAGCCAACTAGCCTGCAGACTTCGAGCACTGCATCCGGTTCGAGCTTTCATGAACAGAAGAGATTGATCGATTGATTGATTTGGGGGGACTTTTTCCAAAGTGCTGCATCGAACATTTCGCGCGACCCCCGGCTAGAGACAGGCTCAATTTAAGAATCTGGATTTTATTTTTATTTTTTTTTTAAAAAAAGGAAAAACCTTGAGACTTACTTCCCGCTTCCCCGCGACTTTGCCGCTTTCAGGCGTCACAAGAGGAAGAGGCTGCGCCTCCGGGAGTGAGCCCCACCCCGCGTCTCTCTCAAGGGAAGGCTCCGNGAGGAAGAGGCTGCGCCTCCGGGAGTGAGCTCCACCCCGCGTCTCTCTCAAGGGAAGGCTCCGGAAGGTGGCGATGCTGACCAGCTTTTCCCACCGATCCGTTAAAACCCGCTGGCGGTTTGATTCCCTCAGGCGCTGGCGGTGTTGCAGACGTGCAGAAGGGCGGAGAGAAACAGGTTGCTTTGAACTGTTAAAAAGAGGAGTCGTGACGTGTTTTTTTTTTTTTTTTTTTAAAAAAGGACTGGATGTCGCCTGAAGGCTGGTCGAGAGTATTTCTCTTGTCTTCAAGAGCCCGCGTAAACTCATCCGTTACGAGGGCGAATCTTTAAAAGAAGGGCATGTCCGAGTCGCCGTTTGTCTTCTAAATCCCCCTCCGTTTGTTTTAACTGAAAGATTATTTCGTCTTCATCCTTGACTGGAGCTCGGCAGATGTTCCCAGGTGAGTTTCGAGGACGAAATGGTGGCGGTGGTTTTTTTTGGGGGGGGGGGGTAGAAAGAAAATGGTACCCTTTGAAGATCGACAGCTTCGAGTATTCTCAGTCAGAGAACACAAGGCAAAAGTTTGAAGTTCCTTTTAAGCCGAGCTCGATTCTTGGGGACTTCCTGGACCCACAACAGTATCAGCAGGTAGACAGCATCAGGGCCAGAGGTGGTATTCAGCAGAGGTCCCTGAGTGGAAATTTTGAGTAGTTCAGAGAAGTGGCAAATCCCAATCCCAATCTGCCTCCATCTATTCTCTGCCTCTCAGAGAATAAATAGAAAGGAGCTGGAAAGCAGGTTAGTGGGCTGGGGGGGGGCGGGGGGGAGAGGAATGGGATTTTATTTCTTTTGATTTGTCAACAGCTCACAAGATAATAGGTATAAGTATATACATAGTTATCAGGACATGAAATGGGCACATATAAGAAAAAATAAAAGAAACAATAGGACAGGGACGGTAGGCACATTGGTGCGCATATGCACGCTCCCTACAGACCTCTTAGGAAAGGGCTGAGGTCAGTTGTAGTGGACAGTAAAAAAATATGGAACGCTTCAAGAAATTGCGTGTCATCCTTGCGCAGGGGCCGTGCTAATCTTCTTTGTATCGTTCCAGTTTTAGTATATGTGCTGCCGAAGGTTATTTTGCAGTAACCTTCCCCCTGGAGTGGCGTGGGAAGATTTTACAGTATCCTTCCCCTGCCACACCCACCAAGCCATGCCCACAGTATGGCATTGGCTTTGAATCCCATTACTGATCGGGACAGCAATGGTGCCATTGGATTCTTGGTTTTCTGTTTCACGGTCTAGCTAGCGCATTGCTTCTCAACCCCCAGCAACTTGAAGTTGTGTGGTCTTCATCTCTCAGATTTCTGCAGCCAGCATGCTGGCTGGCAAATCCTGGGAGTTGAAGTCCAAAGAAATTCAAGTTGGTGAGGCTGAACAACAATTGGTCTAGCTCAGAGCCTTGGGGGCTCCCTTCTTGCCTCCCTTGGACTTAAGAACACAAGAGAACTGTAGGGCGAGGCAAGAAACTTGAAAAATCATATGGTCTCCAAGTATAAACCAGATATTTTTTTTTAGGTTGACCACATTCTGTTTGTTTATTCAACAGATATTTCAGTATTTGCCATAGTTTAGGACCTCAAGGTACTAACAGTTGTTTCCATCCAAGATGTGTGAGTAATCCTAATCCATTCTACATTAGAAATGCAAGTAGGTGTTAACATGAGATCCCTCCAGGCATATTTAAAAAAACACAAACAAAAAACAGAACTGAACAAAGAGACTTGTAGGCGTCTTCTGAGCTGCATGAAGAAGTTTCTCTGAAAATTATGCTGTGGCTATTCCTGTTCTTGTAGAAGGAACTAGAATGAAAATACTGGTGCAGTTTTTCATGGTGAGTCAATCCAGTGGTGATAAGCTTTTGGGCTAACAGGCCATGATGTAATTATCTGATATAATTTCCACAGTATCATTCTGAAGCTTCTTTAATTGCTTATTTACCAGATTTTCAGTATTTCAATTAAGTCTCTCTTGGCTAAATTCAACTTGATCTCCATAATATGTACCTACAATTATCTTGTAAATATTTATTATAATTAGATTTTAAAAGATTGTTAGCATACACTAGATGAAGAAAGAACATTTGACCCCAGATCCAAATTCAGCTCAGATCAAAAAGTTTACCCTTCCCCCAAATGGGAAACTGGTCATGTTCCAGATGTTGAAGAACTACCAGTTTACAGAATTCCTCCCACTGACGATGCTGGGCAGCTCAGCCAGAAACTGTATATTAGGATAAATCATTGAAGAAGCAATGCACCCAAGGCGGCTTCATCTGTCAAGAATGCGTAAGATGTACTTGTTGAAGAGCACTTGACTTGCCGGAGGAAGTAAACAGGATGTAATGAAAGGGGATCTTAAACTGGTTGGAAAGCAAGTCTTCATCCTTTACTGGAGCTCTGCAGATGTTTCCAGGTGAGTTTTGAGGACAAAATGGTGACAGTGAAAAGAAAAGTAGCCTGTCCTTTATGAAGTGGTATCTGCTGAAATCCAGGAGAGGGAGCTCATCAACTTAGAAATGAAAGGAAAATTGTGCCTCTCAATAGAAATAGCTGCCAACACATTGGTGCACGGAAGTAATGGAATTATCATGCCAGGGCACATGACCACATGTTCTCTACTTGGATGGCAGCCTCGTCAAAATCAGTTGAAAGACATAATAAAGGAGACCAAAGGCCCTAAAGTTACCCATCAGCAAAAAGCATTTGCACAGCAGAAAAAAGCAATAGCAGTTAATTATAGTGAGAAGTCAAGCGTTTAATGTTTGTCTACATGATCACATGTATTAATATATTATTATAATAACTCTTTGTGGATGGAATTCCTTCTTTTTCTGGTATACATCAGTGGCAACTTTGGTTGAGATTAGATGGCACCAGTTTTTTGGTTTTTTTTTAATAAGTGCATTTATTTCCTAACAAGGAAGAGCTTTTTAAGAGGAAAGCTCTCCATCCTGGAAACAGGTTTAAGATGCTTTTTAAAATATAGTGCTGCTGACCAAGCAACTTACAATAGGCAGTTGGATGAGTCTATGCTTTCTTGAATGTTTTTCCCTTTGAAAAAAGTTAGGGAGGGAGGGTGCAAGTTTAAGTGATAAAATCTTCAGTAATAAATTAAGATGCGTTAAGATTTGTGTACTGGCTGCAGTTTTATTCCTTCCTTTGTGCAAAACAAAATAAAGGAGGAAGCCACAGTCATCCATATTTTCCCAGGTATGTGAAACAACAGCTGTATATGTAAGGAAATCACAGCTACTACTGAACTAGAAGTTTGGAAAATCCCCTAATTCTGAATATAAGGTGGGTTCTGTTATGTGCTGTTATGCTGTCAGCTTCTAACTTGGTACATTTTCTCTGTCATAAGTCATCTCAGGAAGCGCAAACAATTTTGCTTTGTTAACATTCTGTGTACAAGGGAGTAGTCTTGCCCATTCCCAGAGTGTGTTATCTTCAGTTCTATCAAAACATTGTACAGGATATGACTGTATGATTACTCACACTTAATCCAGGATAATACATTAAAATTAATGCTATACTTCTGTTCCATTCTCCCTACTTTAAAAAAAAAATTATAGCTCTCTGTTTTAGCAACACCAACTTTCATATTGAAGCTCAAACATAAGCCTCTGTATACAAAGTGCATGCCAACCAAGCATGTATTGCCATTTGCCAAATTCTCAAAATATACATGGTCACCAACTAATATTACCAACAGTGCAGTATGACTATACACATAACTTTGAAGCATGAAAATGCATTGCTAGGTGAACATTACAACACTAGATAAGCCAAATGAGTCACTTTTATTGCATAGCTTTAGCCTGTATATCTTGCCTTACCTCATGGTAAGCAACATTTAGCTAACAGTGTAGCTAATTTTCTTTTCATGAACTTTATTTTGAAGAGCATTACATCTGCTCAGCCATAAAAAGAGGTAGTTCAAAGTAGGAAACCTGATGCTTTTCATCCAGATGCTTTGGGCTTCAGATCTCATCCATTCCAGCTAGCACACATTCTGCTATATGTGTGTTTGGTGCTTGTGATACGTTAGTAGGAAAACGCCAGGAACTCTATTGTATATATTCCATGTTCATGGAGCTACTGTTATAACCATAATGGTTATAGCAATAGCATTTTAAGCAAGATGCTGGTGCAGTTAGTTACATTTATCAGCATGTGACTCTCCAGATACATTGGCCTATTTCTGTCTTGCCAGATGGAGGAATTACTTGCCTTCTTTGCCGTAGCACCAATCCTTTAGATCAGGCCTGTCAAACTCCGGGTCCGTAGGCCAGATGCATCACACGCTGGGCGTGCCCGATTTAGTGAAGAGAAAAAAAGTCCTGATACATCACATGACACTGCTATGATGCCGCGAATTTGATACCCCTGCTTTAGAACAGCAGTCTCCAACTGGTGGTCCATGGTCTACTGGTGATCCATGAGAAAATTTTGGTGGGCCGCAGAGAAATGTCTACCAGTTAGCCCTGTATTACCAAGATGTTCACCCTGAGTAACCGACCACCTGATAGATATCAGGCTAGTGTTGTATGCCAAGTGAATACAGTTCCTAGTAACTATAGTGAACTAAAACT
>BHFT01002299.1:0-15869 GCA_004320025.1 Laticauda laticaudata
TATATATATATATATATATATATATATATATATATAACTTTTATATATATATAAACTTTTATGTAACTTTTATATATATATATTTAACTTTTTGCACGTACTTACATGTGTGCTGTTCAGCTTCCTTCGGGTATTTCCAGAGGCCACCATGATGATATGAGTTTGACACTCCTGATGTAGATTTTTATGTACTTTTTTGAATAAAATTAACATGATGTAATTGCTGATGATGATTATTATGATAAAAGCAACAACAACATACATTATTTTTTTCTTCATTTCTTATTTTTTTGTAATGGGGATGATAGGTAGGTTGTTTGGCTCAATCAATTCTTCCTCTAAATAAATAGTGGTAGTTTATCCCCAGCTTTCAGGTTTCTTTTAAACTCAATTTCCTTTTAATTTTCTTTTCTGAAGAACCATGTGGATGCTTTATTTATTTATTTATTTTTAAGGGGGAGACTAACACAGTAGGATTCGACCTAAAGACCTAGTAAATTCCTTGCAGTGCAGAAGGATTTAACTTGATCAGCAGTTTATGCTTATCTACATGCATGGTAATTTGTTTAAATATTATATTTAGATGAGCTAATTAATGCATCTTCATTTATTAAATTAATTTATTTCCATAGTTATAGTGCAGTAGCTTATAACATGATTTAATTGTTCAGGTCACACTATTAACTAAGGGCTAATTAGATTTAATGAGACTCTCTGGGCTTCCATTTACTTGTGTCTGATTATTTTTAACCAACAGGACATTTTAACAAGGGGAAACATCCCAGCCCCAAACAATCGAGTTCTGGTTTTGCTCGTTAACATGAATTGACTTCAGGTAAATAACTCTGCAGAGGTCTTTGCTGAATTAAACTCATTTTATTAATTAATAATTCTGCAGATAACGTGCAAGCTACATAAGTCACAAAAGTCCAGTATTTCAAGCCCATATCCCTGTTTGGGATTGGGATAGGAACAAGGACCCGAGTTTTCCATGACTACAATCTATTGCCATTTTCTTAAGTTATCCTGAGTACAAGACTTAAGAAGACTATCAACATAAACAGTTGATTTCTATTACAAAGACGTGAAGACATACCTAGTGAGAATATGATCATCATGGTGGGCTCCTAGGAGATCTTGTCCATAGTCAATGCAGACATTTTGACAATGTACAGGGTTTCTAATAAATTGGTTGCCAATAACCACTGGGACTGCCATAGTTGGTTTATGACATAATCTTTCAATCTCAGTTTTCAGATCTTGATAGTTGATGGTCTTCTCCAGTTATGTTTTCTGATCTACTATCCCTGGTATTGCCACATAAATGATCCACACTTCCTTTTTAAACTACAGTTATACTGTATGTGATATGTTATGGGTTAAGATTTTATCAGTTTCTATTCAGAAATCCCAGAATATTTTAACCTGCTCATTTCTAACTAGTTTTTTTTTTAATTCAATGTTTGCACCAATTGCTGGTACCTGAAAACTTTTACAGATATGCCAGTGAATTATTTTGATGATTGTGTTATATTTTTGATTATAATCAGTTTGTGTGATCTTCTCGCTCAAGCTATAGTTTATTATTTCCAGTTTCTTCTGATTCTTTCTACATTTTGCACCTTGAATCATTTGATGATTTTTTTTAAATTCTGTCCTTGATTGCATTTGTTCACATAGCTTGCTCTTAACCATCCAATATCAAGCCTCAAGTCTCTTGTTTAATGTTCTACTTGTAAGCTACGTTATTCTTATGTAACTAATATTACTGTGGATATTTTAACATATAGTGGGTATTATATGTTGCCATTTGAATGTAGTAGGAAATATGTGTAATAACAAAAAAATAGTCAAATGCAATCCAAACAAAATAATTTTAAAAAGAATAACATTTGATATGTACTGTATAAAAAAGAAGTTTGGATCTATGCACCTAAAATTCACCTTCCGAATTATAGAGTTGTCTAAATTTTTTAAAAAGTGAATACAACTTCCTTAGGCTTTATCTGAAATAGTTAAAAGACTATTACTTATTTTTTGAATATATTTTTTATGCACCAGTAACATCATTTTAGAATAATCAGCAGATAATATACCAGGAATATAATTACAAGAAGGAAGCTAATGAATCTTAGAAGACTTTCTATTTATGAAACTCTGTTAATCCAGATATGCATTATAAATGTGTGTATTTCATAGATAAGAATTGTATGTAAATACAGCTCCCACAGTAAACATGACTTAAGATAATACACATAAATTCAGTTTAATGAAACTCACAAGAATTTGTAGGAGAAAATGATCTTCCATAGAATGAATTTAAAATAATCACAGCGACTGGGTGGGATGTAAATCAGTGTAAGTAACAAGAATAAGAAAATTAATCTTCCTACAGATAGATGTTTTAAATTGTTTTCCTGCTGTGTATACAGGAATAAACCATTTTGTCACTTATAAAAAGTATAAGATAAAAATACCACCCAGAATTGGATCTCTTAGTTCAGCAGCTACCAAAAGGATACTGCTGACTTTGTTGAGTTTGTTGTGTTACCCAGTTTCAGAACAGGGACTCTGTAAACATATGATCCCTATGGGCCATCTCCCTGGCTTCCTTGCCTCAAATAAAAGGAGTTATCATTAAATAATCAAGGACTAGAATAATGAAAGAATAAGATCTACATCGTGGAATCATATGTGATCAAGTGATCTTTAAAAGTGATAGTGTATTAGAAAAAAATATTGGGATTTAGCACTCAATTATTCACTGATTAAATTTAGTTTACTTTATTGTCATTGCACCTTGTACAATGAAATCAAACACCATCTTCAGTGCACATCATGATGATGAAAATAAACACAAACATACATCCTTTACACTCCACACATTGAACCGAAAATTTAAGCTGAAAACAGTGCAATATGCAAAGTGATATGAATGAAATGCCTTGGAACATATCATTAAACTAAAAACTTTACCCACATAAAGTAAATCTGAATAGATATATTGAACTGATTTCTTTATGAATCAGGTTGGGGGTGGGAGGTAATGAATTTATCTGTAGAAAATGCAGTATTTTGGGCTAGCTGTCCCCAGAGCCTGGAGATTGAAGGGCTCAAGGTTAACTCAGATTTCCATCCTTTTGAGGTTGGTAAAATGGGGACCCATATTGTTGGGGGCAAGAGTGGTGCAGTGGCCTAGAGGTGGAGCTCTCATCTCACAATCAGGAGGCTGTGAGTTCAATCCTATGTAGAGGCAGCTATTTCTCTCTCTGGGCACATTGAGAATATATCTGCTGAAAAAAAAAAAAAACCTCTGCAATGGTGGCAGGAAAGGCATCTGGCCAGTAAACACTCAGCTCCATTCAATTGCCCTGACTCAATCCCAATGCAAGGGATCATGGGGTCATTAAAAGAGTGTGATGATATTGTTGGGGGCAACATGCTGAGATAGTAAACTGCCCACAAGGCACTCTAAAGCACTATGGGTTGGTATATAAATTGAAGTGTTATTGCTACTGTTATTATTAATGACACTTTCTGAAATACCAAATGGTCACCTGGAATTTCCAGCCTTGGGACACTCCATTATCACCAAACACTTATATTTAACGAATCTTGCTTTTGTCTTCAAACACCTTGTAAATACGATCACTATTTAGTCTCCTCCTTGTTCCTCTGCCTTGCTGCTGTCAGATTCTGGAGGTTCCGGAGTCAGCACATAACTGCCAGATGGCCCTGTCCCCATCTCTGTTTCAGATGCAGGACCCTCATTCAAGTTTTCCGCAGACTCCTGGACTGGCCTATGTTCCTCCCCACTGTCTGACTCTGCTTTCATCTCTGCAGGATGCCGGCGGACCACAACAGGTTAAGAGATTTAGGATAAATGAAGTGTTAGGGCTGTAACAGCAACAATAATGGATTAAATTGATACTATCCATTTGAAGCACTTTCACTCGTCAGATTAAAATTGGGAACTTCAGGGAGGTCTCCAAAATTTTCAGGGTCTTCATGCAACAGTGGAATTTCAGCATAGTTTCCCCTACAATATGGTAACATTTAAAACAGATCTCCTAATCTGACATCTCAAAATGTGTTAAGTTAAGAAATGCAACAATTTTCAGTCAGCAACTGATGGCTATGCTAGTTAGAAATCCGATGAAACATGGTGCCTGCACATTTGAGTAATCTGTAATAGTTGGGAAGGTTAATTTATATAGTTGTTGATATAATATGAATGTGATTCCCAATAGATTCCAGATCAGATGTTGCAGACTGGCTGACTTCTAATACCTTTGCTCCCTTTCCTTTATCCTGTAACTATGTATTCAAATAAATAAATAAATAAACAATCAGCTTTTTCTGCTATTACAAGATATGCAGTTCATCTTTCAAACACAGCTGGCCACTAAAACATTTCCTTCATTAACATGCTTGTCACAAGCTTCTAAAGAGATAGAACAAACATTGTGTTTGGGCTAAAGACCTCAAATAATAGAAACAGGCCAACCTGCATGGCTTGGAAATGAAGTCACATGCTATTTAAAATCAATAGCGTTATTCATAAGAATGAAGAAGCATAATTTTGTACTTTGTGTTTGCCTTAATTTTACTTATGGGAGTTTAAATAGTACTTACTTTACCTATGTAATAGAAGCAAAACATAGGCAAGAGAGTGGCAGAGATAATTTTGTGAGGACAATGTGTAAGAACACCAATAATCTTATAAAGATTATTTTATTAGGGTTGTTTTGTCTATCTGTCTATCATCTATATTCTACCTATCATCTATCGCTCTACCCCTCTATCCCCCCTATCGATCTGTCTGTCTGTGTGTCTGTCTCACTATCCATGCATCCATCCAATCATGCATGCATGCATCCATCCATCCCCCCCTCTCTCTTTTTCTCTCTTTCTCTCTTTCTATCATCTATAATCTTTCTCTCTATCATATCTATCTGTCTGTCTGTCTGTCTGTCTGTCTGTCTGTCTGTCTGTCTGTCTGTCTATCTATCTATCTATCTATCTATCTATCTATCTATCTATCTATCTATCTATCATCTATCTATTTACCGATCTATTTATCATCTATCACTTATCTATCATCTCTCTGACAACCTTATTAAGAGTAACACTGATACGGAGTAGGTTTCTAAAACCTTACACACAGTTTTAGGGAAAAAATCTTTTGAGACTCAGTAATTTTGTTTTGTTAATTTTTGTCTTGTTTTGTATACAGCTTTTAAATATGTCTCTGCAGTATAACTACTTACCTGTCTATCCACTCACCTGTTTGGTTATTTGTTGATGCTGTGAATAAGAAACAGAGAACAGCAGGAAAGCATATTGACATCTGAGAAAAAAAATGGAATCTGATCCCAGATATTGTCAGCAATGAACCAAATCTACTAGAAGCCAAACCCATTTGAGTCTGAATTAAATGGAGCCTTAATGAAGAGTGTATTATGTTTGCAAGAAGCTAAGGAGGCATGATTCTGTCCAAGTGAAAATCACTGAGTTGGAAAAAAATAAGGCTGAAATATTAATAATTTGTCAAAGAGCTTTGATAGATAATAAACACAGAACTCTTCTAGACAGTGAGATTTTGTTTTGAACTCTAAAGCAGTCATGGGAGCAAAGATGTAAAACTTGCATTTTATAACCCCAATTAAAAATATGAAATTTCCATCTGATGATTGCACCCTCTCAGATCATTGAAGAACACAGACCATATTAAAAAGAAAACCAAGAGGTAGAAACATGCCAATGAAGAATTTAAACTACCTTTTGTTAATAACATTTTGTTAATTGTTGCAATGGTTTTGCCCCTTCTAGCATATCACTCCATTGTTATATAGTCCTCTGTTACAGAGGAAAAGGTATTCTTCTTTATAAAAGAAGAGCTAAGAGAAATGTGATTTGATTTTAAATTATCTACCAGTAGTTGCAAATCTCATTAGCTACAATGTATGTGAAAGAAGTTCCCTAAAGGCCCTGTCACACTGGCCGATGGATGCAAAATGTTTGTAAAAAGGACACAGCGGACGAGAAAAATGTTCCAATCCGTTGTTATCCCACTCTCAAAAGTGCACCGATTTGCACAACCAGAGTGGACAACACGGAAAGGAACGGATGGGGGGAGTACGTAGGGCGGATGGAAAGCGGATGCTCCATGGAAGCCTAGCGGATGAAGCAGATGGCACATCCGCAAGGCTTCCCGGGAAGCACAGCAAAGGGAGCGGAACGGAAAGAGCGGATGCAGAAGCGGATGCCGAGCGATGAAGCAGATTGCAACAGGATGCCGGAGCGGCATGAAGCAGATGCACAGCGGAAGCGCTAGGGATGCTAGCGGAAGCTTAGCGAGATGCCTTAGGCAGATGCTAGCGTTCACTGCGCATGCAGGGAGGATGCATTGTTCAGCCCGCTGGATATAAAGGAAGCAGCTCCCAAGCAGGATGCACCATTCAGAGTGAAGACCTGCTTCCAGACACAGCTCTCACAACCAGCCCAGCCAGCGCAGCCAGCCAGAAACCCAACAACCTGGGGAGAAACGGAAGCCTCTGCCATCTGCTGCCAGGCCCTGGCAAGAAGGACATGGCCACCCTCCACCCACTCTGGCCTGACTTCTGTTCTGCTGGGGCTTCTGCTTGCCCAGGGCTCGATTTTCTGGTTGCTGGTGCTTCTGCCTGAGCTGCTTCTGAGGTGGTGCTTCTTGCTGATGCTGCTTCTGATGGTGATGCTTCTGCTGGTGCTTTACTCTGCTGGCGCTGCTCCTGCGTGCTTGGTGCTTCTGCTGGTGCTTACTCTGCTAGGCGCTGCTCCTGGTGCTGTGCTTCTGCTGGTGCTTACTCTGCTGATGCTGCTTCTGGTGGTGGGCTTCTGCTGATGCGCTTTCTGTTGGTGATGCTTCTGCTGGTGCTTACTCTTGCTGGCGCTGCTCCTGTGCTGGTGCTTCGTCTGGTGCTTACTCTGCTTGGCGCTGCTCCTGGTGTTGGTGCTCTGTAGTGCTTACTCTGCTCGGTGCTTGCTCTGGTCTGCTGATCCTCCTGGTGCTTATCTGCGCCTGCTGCTCCTGGTCCTGCTGGTCCTTGCTGGTGCTCCTGGTTCATGCTGGTGCTCCTGGTCCTGCTGTGTACTTGCTGGTCTGCTCCTGGTCTGCTCGCTGTGTTCCTGCTGGTGCTGGCTTGGTGCTCATGGTGCTGCTTGGGTGCTGCTGGTGCTGCTTGATGGTTGGTGGTCCTTACTGGTCCTGCTGGTCCTGCTTTTGCTGCTACTGTTGTGTTTGTTGCTTGCTTGCTGCTGGTGGTGTGGTAGAGAAGCCCCTTACAACCTCAGAAGCCGCTCTGATGGGGGCCCGCATATGGCCCTGCCAGAAGGAGGAAAAGGGCATACGATATGAACGGGAGAGGAGGCAATAACCATGAAGAGGGAACATGAGGAGGAGGTCTGGAGTGCTGAGTGAGAAGAGTATCCTATGGTGAAGGGAACAGGCTCTTCTGAGACACCAAGAAGTAGGCTGCTTGGAGAAGAAGCCGGAGAGCTGGGCTACACTTCGGAGGTGCCTCCTCGGCTGGTGGAAGCACATGCACACTGGTACGGGAAGCTGCACCTCAAGATATCTGGCCAGGCCGCGGTCAAGCTGACAGCCGGGGAACCTACGTGATGGCAAGCTGCAGTTCTTGGAGGGTGAGATCTCACACCGGGAGCAGGCCTTCTACAACCCTCTCTCTCAGGCAGCCTGCTGAGAGCCAGTTCCTCTTCTGGCAAAGAGTCAGCTTCTGTGTCAGGCAGTGTATCTTGGAGCGTGCACGATGGAGACCTCCCGACAGCTTGTAGCTACCCGTGGTGCGGGCGCATGAGGACCCCTGACGCAGTAGGAGAAAGGAGTACGGCACTTCCACACAGCCCAACCGTGCTTCCACCCCAAGCTCCACCTCCAGAAAGGCGAGAGGCACGAACCGGAGGGGCAAGCCACATGTCTGCTGGAGATAATGAGACACCATCAGGAGGCTAGCGCATAGGATTCCTCTCTCAGCTGGTATACACACCGACGCCGCATCCTCCAACTACAAAGCTTCCTCCACCTATGTCAATGGACCCTCATGAACATGTCGGAACCCCAGTACCAGTGGTGAAGGACAGGATCACCGATCTCTTCACATACTCTCAGACCAAAGTATGACTGCTCGCACCTCAGTCAGGCCTGTCTCTCCACCAGGTGATGTCACTGCCCTTCCAAGGCTTTCCAGCAGCCCTCCCCTACTAGGCTATGGCTACCAGGACTCCATCAGCACAGGCAGCCCTTCCCAGTCCAGGCACAGGTAATCGATGCCACAGTTTCCACTGATGCACCGATGTCCACCCACGCAGTGATGCAGCCATGCCACAGATGCCACCCAATGGCCCACAGATTGCCACTCGATGCCAGTCCTCACCCAGCTGCAGACCAGATACAGCCCCACGACACTGTCTCTCTTCTCACCACCACAAGTCCAAGTCTGGCCTCAAGTACATCTGTCATTGGTACTGGGGCTGACACCCCATGGCATGGAGGAAGGGGCTCTCAACATCACGGGGCTGAGGCGTCTGTCTGAAGGCTTCCTTAACACCAACCATTCCTGGTTTGTCCTCTTGGGCCAGGCACCCCAGGTGGTGCCGTCAGACAGCACTGCAGCAGCAGCCACTCCACAGCACCTGGACCCTTCACTCCTGAGACTGGGCATGCCTCAGAGGTGACCAAGAAGAGTGCCAGAGACTGGGTGGCTACCTGTTGACTTTATTTTTGCTTGGACTACTTGACTTGGTCATTTTTCTTTTACAGGCTTGTTATTAAATAAAGATTATCTTTGCTTCATACACTTTGCTTCATTATTTTAGTCAATAAAGTCTTGGTGAGAAATTTCAAGAAATGGTTTAAGCCTTTGCATGCTTGTGGAGTGATGGTTAACGATAGCAGGTGGCATGGGCAGGGATATCCTTTGGGATGGGTAATAGCTGTGGATAGATAAACCTCCAGTGCAACATAGTGGGACTGTATGGTCCACCTCACAGGTGCCACCTATGGCCCTTTTAGTATCATAATAATGTAATAATCTCCACACATGTCGAACTGCATAAACAACAACTTCTTTATTAAATGCCCGTTATTGTAGGCCACCCAACATACTGAACCGCAATTTCATCCGTGTGATGAGAGCATCCATTAATCATTCTATCATCTCTGTCTTGCCACTCCACTGCTCCAGCTGGCGGAGCTCACCAAGTGTGTTCAGGAGGTTGCGCTGCTTCTTCCCTTCACGTGAAGCTCTGTTGGGGCCGTTGCACATCCTTAGTTCTATCAGGTTTTCCGCCCTTAGCCTCCATTCCCAGGCTCATGTTCCCATGCCCTTGTTGGAGGTCCACAGAGCCTGTTCGCAAGAACTGGATAGCGGCAGGTGCGCATGAGACTTGTGCAGGAATGCAGGCAAGCTCACGATCCTCACTCACGGTCTGTGGGCGATGCTGCATGGTGTGTGAGAAGTACCGTGGAACCTGTGGCAGGATGGCCTAAAGGATTCTTCCACCACCCGCCTATGCCCTGGACAGCCTGTGATGTTGAAGATCCTCTCTTCACAGGGTGAGGCATCTGGAAATGTCGGGGCTTCAATAAGAATAGGTTCTGAGGGAGAAGCGCTCATCCCTCCCCCACGCATTGAAGTAGGGCACAATCTTGCATGTCGTTGGGCAGGGGTCTGGATCTGGGAACGCCCATGATGAGCGTTTGCTTTTCCAGCCCCTCCTTGAGGCATGGCATTGTTATACCTGGGGCTCTGAAAGTATGAGCCGAAGTGCCGATTGAGCATTGTATAACTTGTAGTCAAGCATCGACCATGGCAAGAGGATGATGCTGAATGAAAGCCCTTATAGTTGAAATAAGTGGACCCCGACTTGGCTGGAGCTTTGCAGTCCACGTGCCTTCCCATCTATTGGCTCCAGTGTGGGGGAAGTTCACTCTAGATACCACTGCTCTGCAAACTTTTCTTCCAGCCTTCTTCAGTGGAGGGGCACTGGAGGAGCTCCTCAGGGTATTCTTCCGATGATGGCCGTGCCACCACTGTCTCTGACCACATGCTGATGGTGTTGTGTGGCACTCTCCAGCCCTTACGTGCATGTCTGTAGGTTGTCCCTGAGGCAGGTGGTGCAGAGGTCAGTTGCACCTTGTAGCCCAGGGTCAGGTGGGCCGAAGTTTTGGTGTTTGCCTTGGTCAACCTGGGGTCAGCCGCTTCCACAACTTCGTCCAAACATAGCTGGAGGCATCGTCATGAAAGTTCTGGAAATGCATGAGGGTTTCGTTTCACTCAGGCTCCACCATCAGCTTGTCTGTACAGTCTGGACTCTGCTCTTCTCACCGATCCATCTTCGGCCCAGACCACTTCTGGCCACCTTCCTTTTCTTCCATAGAACAATTGGAAGAGCCCTCGTACGACTGGCTTCGCGCTGTTTGCAGAACCGATGGTGGCTACAAAAGGGCTGTGTTGTACGATCCATGGTGGACAACAATGGATGCTTGGGGAAGAGCCAGAGCCAATGAAGGCTGCAGAGGTCTTGCACCGCAGGGCCTGCTGGATCTGAAGTGAGATCCAGGTGAGTTCCTCCTCCCTTTTATAGGCAAGTAGGTTTTGTCCACATAATGTGGTCGTTTTTGCATCTTATAGGCATCTCTAGGCATCCTTATATCCGAAGAATAGGATCCCCTCTGGTGAACATTTTTTCCAATTTTAATCGCTTTCTTATGCAAGCTGGCATCCGCTTTCATCTTTCTCCATACCTATGCTACTGAACGCTGCAACGTCATATTCCACATCTGTTTTCACTTCCTCCTCTTTGGTCCGCTTTCCGCTGGAGGGATTTGATTTGCGCAGGTATGCGCAGCGATGCCTAGCGGATGTGAGCGGCATGCGTAAACGGATGAGACGAGGATGCAGAACGGATGTTCCCCATATGGCGTTCCGGATGCAGAATGATGCGTTGGATATTTTCTGCTCAAAAGTTTTGAGCAGCTCAAAACTTTTTGAGCAGATGGAAGCCTGCGTTGACGGATGCTGGATGGATAGAGAAGGAAAGAAAAACGGACGCAGTTAGTACAGAACGGATGCATCGCGTTAACCAATGGATGGCAAGTGTTTCTCTCCATTTTACATCCTCTTTCCATCTGTTGGTGCAGTGTGACATGGGCTTTAGGATGGGCTCCAGCATGAGTCCAAAAACTTAGAAAACTAAACTTCTGATCTGGTGACTGACCCAGATTGGATATGCAACATTATCCTGGGACACATACAGTATATTTCTCTTCATTTGTGAATTATATTCTCCGAAGAAAACACATGATTGAATTCATGATATTATTATGAATAATCAGTATCAATGAAACTATATGTGATAACCATGACATAATGAGCTTTAGGATATAAGAGAAGAAAATGGTAAAAAGGTGTAAAAAACTTGGGTCTATGAAATTAAGCTGAAGGAGATCTCCTGGAGTAGATCTTATGAATGCATAGCAAAAAGTAAACATATACATTTAATTTTGTGTGAATGGATTAAAATAAATTTTTCAGTGACCTTACCTGGATTATTCTGATATATAATCCTTGGCACTTTCTGAGCTTAACAAGAAGGGAAGGGAGGTCTTTTCCTTTATATGATTTTTTTGGGGGGAATTCAGTCTACATATTGGAAACAGTCCTGGCTACTTGTAAGATTTTGTGTTTTTTTTCATTTAAAATTAATTCGAATAGAATAGAATAGAATAGAATAGAATAGCATAGAATAGAACAGAACAGAACAGAACAGAACAGAATAGAATAGAATAGAATGGAATAGAATAGAATTCTTTGTTGGCCAAGTGTGATTGGACACACAAGTAATTTGTCTTGGTAAAAATGTTCTCAGTGTACATAAAAAAAGATACATTTGTCAAGAATCATACAGTATAACACTTAATGATAGTCATAGAGCACAATAAATAATCAAATCATACTAGGAAACAGTCAATATAAATTGTAAAGATACAAGTGACAAAGTTACAGTCATACAGTCACAAGTGGGAGGGGATGGGTGAGAAGGAATGGTGAGAAGATTAACAATAATAGTAGTGCAGTCTTTGTAAATAGTTGAATGGTGTTGAGGGAATTATTTGTTTAGCAGGGTGATGGCTTTCATGAAAAAACTGTTCTTGTGTCTAGTTGTTTTGGTGTGCAGTGCTCTATAGCATCATTTTGAGGGAAAGAGTTGAAACAATTTATGTCTGGGATGTGAGGGGTCTGTAAATATTTTCACAGCCCTCTGTGACTCGTGAAGTATACAGGTCCTTCAGGTCCACATTTAAGGAAAATTGTAGAAATAGTATTTTGTCTAGTATACTGTGTTTTTATTTTAATTTAAGAGAATTCTTCATGAGTTTTATTTAAGAAATTCAAGAAAAAAAGAAAGAAAGAAAAAGAGAAAATCAACTCTTTTAAATTTTGGAACAAACCCAAGCAAAGCTTAGATATTAGATTGAATATTTAAGAAAGAAATAGCTTTTCAGATAAAAAAAACCCGACCCTGAACTCTCAGATAAATAGTCGTACAGATTATTTGAGACTTTATTATTACTCTTTGCTGAATAAAGGAGATGGCTGAATAGGCTATAAATCACTTTATCAAACAATTGTTTTGAACTTCTAACAGTTCTGTCCAGTTTTAACAATTAAGCTGACTGAGGTACTTCAGTACAATTTGTGTTTAACCAAGCTTGATGTATTAAGCTTGTGATGTAATTTTTTTCTGTAAAAATACCTTGCAATTAATTTTTAAACTGAGGTGTTTTCTATTTACAATAAACATGTATCTAAGGAGCATATTTTAATCCTGCAGCTTGCAACTGGTCATTAAACAGGAATAATTCTAACTATTAGTACTTATTACTTTTGTGTAATTTTGTGGTATAATAATTTCCCATTCTAGCAAATCAGTCTGTTGTCATACAGACACCAGAATCTATGTATTCTCAGTGTTGAACATTATGAAGTATTCCATGAAAACTCATAGCCAATTTCTTCTTCTTATTTTTTTTTTTGAGTGAACCACTACAATAAGAAAAACACTTATTGTAGTGGTTCACTGTGTAGGAATTGAAAGTCTGGATGCTGATCAGAGTGAGAATTTGCCACATACGACAGATTAAAGGATTGTACTGAGTAGTAGAGCAATTTGCATTCAAAAAATAATAATCACTGATTCAAATACATTTTTTAGATACTGCTGAAATGGTTCCTATTTGGAAACTGAAGAACTATTGTGTATCACACACACACACACACACACACAAACACACTGACATTGATTGGAAATTATTTATCTCTATTAATTTTTCAATTTTTTTTTCAAATTGCAAATAAAACAAAAATATGAAAACACTGTTATATCAGAACATGTACAAAGTAATGAAATAAAAAATAGAAACCAGAGAAAAGATTAAAATATTTTTTTAAAAAGACCAAAGAAAGGTGAAAAAACCCACCTTCCATTTTAAACAAATCATTAGTCATTTCTTCCCTAATAAATTCCATACCATATAGTCAATACAAAACAATACTGCAAAATATCACACAATTTCTGCTGATAATCACTCTGTTAATAAGAGCTAAAAATATTTTATCATTATTTATATATGTGGATATATAGTACACCTTTCTACCTATAGGTAATTTCTTTGATCAAAGAAATTACCAGTCTACAATAAAATAACAACATTTAAAAACAAAACTGATAGGAACAGATACCATACTTGATTATAGCCAAAAAGCCAAGTAAACAAACAAACAAACAAAAAGAACCTATTAATATTAACCAACAGTTATTGGCTAAAAAGGACATTTTTGATGTTTTGGTAACAAAAAGTGTATGTTTGGGTAAATCGTGATTGATGAGGTATGTACTGTATTTTACTGCTATTTTTAGAAGAAGGAGGAATTGCTTTTCTACAACTTTAAAAATAGATAATACAAACATTACATTGGTAGTTCTTGACTTATGACCAGAGGTGGGATACTACTGATTCAGGCCAGTTCGCCCAAACCAGATGTTAATTTTACATCCAGTTTGGTGAACCAGTAGTTTTATAGATCTGGCCCTGCCCACTCATCCCCTCCCAGGAGTCCCCATGAGGCCCATTTGGCTCCCAGGTAAGTGGGGACCTCGGAAGTCATCTAGTCCAACCCTGCTCCAAGCACATTGTTAAAGTGAGTTTCTATCTTTTGACCCAGCAAGTCACATGACCACTAAGCCATGCCCAGACAATCACATGACCACACCCACAAATTAGGCTACACTCCCACTTATGACCATTATTGGGACCAAAATTTCCATGGTTAAACCAAGCGGTTGTTACATGAGTTGTGCCATGCTTGTTCTACATCACTACAGCACATGATCATTAAGCAAATCCAGCTTCCTTCATTGACTTTGCTGGTTGGAAGCCGAAGGTGTAGCAAATGGTGATCGTATGACCCCAGGATGGTGCAACCATCCTAAATACAAGCTGGCTGTCAAGTGCCGAATAGAATACAATAACAGAGTTGGAAGGGACCTTGGAGATCTTCTTGTCCAATCTCCTGCTTAGAGAGGAAACCCTACAGCACTTCAGACAAATGGTTATCCAATCCTTTCTTAAAAACCTCAAGTGTTGGAGCATTTGCAACGTCTGGAGGCAAGTTGTTCTACTAATTAATTTTCTAACTGTCAGGAAGTGTCTCCTTAGTTCTAGGTTGGTTCTTTCCTTGATTAACTTCTACCCATTGCTTCATGTCCTGCCTTCTGGTGCTTTGGAGAATAGCTTGACCCCCTTTTCTTATGGCAGCCCTTCAAATATTGGAACACTGTTCACATGTCACCCCTAATCCTTCTTTTAATTAAATTAGACATACCCAATTCCTGCAAGTATTCTTCGATGTTTTAGCCTCTAGTCCCCTAATCATCTTTGTTGCTCTTCTCTGAACTCTTTCTAGAGTCTGCACAGACTTTTTTACATTGTGGCAACTAAAACTGGATGCAGTATTCCAAGTGTGGCCTTACCAAGGCATAATAAAGTGGTATTAACTTCACATGATCTTGATTCTATCCCTCTGTTTATGTGGCTTAGAACTAGGTTGGCTTTTTTGGCAGCTGCTGCACACTGCTGGCTCCAATTTAAATGGTTGTCCACTAGGATTCCAAGATCCCTCTCATAGTTACTACTATTGAGCAAGGTACCACATATACTATATCTGTGCATTTTGTTTTTCTTGCCTATATGTGGAACCTTACTTTTTTCACCATTGAATTTTCATTTTGTTAGATAGTGCCCAAGTTCCTTCTGTCAAGATCCTTCTATATCTTAAGCCTAACTTCTGGAGCGTTGGCTATTCCTACTAGCTTGGTGTCATCTGCAAATTTGATGAGTGCCCCATCTATCCCTCTGTCCAAATAATTAATGAAGAGGTTGAAGAGTACTGGGCCTAAAACAGAACCTTGTAGTACCTCACTGCATACTTCCCTTCATATAGATGCAGTTCCATTCAGGACTACATGTTGAGTGAGGTTGGTCAGCCAGTGATGAATCAATCTGTTGGTGAAGCTGTTTAACCCACATTTTTCTATTTTATCAAGTAGTAGGTTATGGTCTACTTTATCAAATGCCTTACTGAAGTCCAAGTAAATTCTGTGAAGATGTTGCAACTGGTCATAAGTTACTTTTTTAAATGCCACTGTAAAGTTGAACAATTACTTAAAGCCAGGTCACATTGGCCGACGGATGCAAAACATATGTAAAAAGGACACAGCGGACGAGAAAATGTTCCATCCGTTGTTAT
>BHFT01002300.1:0-27749 GCA_004320025.1 Laticauda laticaudata
ATGTGCCATCTGCTCTCATCCGCTTCCATCCGCTGGGCTTCCGTTCCGCATCCGCTTTCCATCCGCTCTGCATCCTTCCCGCGTCCGTTCCTTTCCATTTTATCCGCTCTGTTTACGCAAATTTTTGCCCCTTTTGAGAGCAGATAACAATGGATGGAACATTTTTCTCGTCCGCTGTGTCCTTTACTAATGTTTTGATCCGTTGGGCAGTGTGACAGGGCCTTTAGGTATTTCTTAAAGAAAAGTTTGACTAATTGTCTCTGATAAGAATGAGCCTTGACAAGGCTGCCAAGAACACTAGATAAAGTTACTAAGAAATATTTCAAACACAAAGAGTCTCCAAACAACAATGAAGATATTCCGAACATCCACAAGGCTTCAGTGCAAAAACTTCCTTGCTTCCTGCAACAAACTCCTGTTTCTCAGCTGGCTTTTATCTCTTAAGGGAGGGCCATTACCTTGCAGCCTTACTTCTGAGTCACCCATGCTGCTGCAGCTGCTCTTTCCTTCAAGAAGTCCTGCGTGCACATGCACTGGGCACAGGCTCCTTGGGGACCTCTTCATCACTGCTGCTAGCCTCCACAATCTCCGAAGGCAACATTCCACTCCCTGATGGTCCTGGCCCGATCCCTTCATCATACACAGGTTCTTCATCTGAGGCCTCGCTCCCCGAGGCCTCAGCCATCTGCACCTGCTGCCGGCGAACCACAACAGGTTAGTTCTATGTAACCAATTTTACTCAAATGTATTGATTAAAATGAGATTGGACAATGAACATAATTTCCCAAATTTTACAATTTGGGAAAAATGTTATCTCAGGTTATCTATTCATAAAAGGTAAATGTCACACTGCCCAACGGATGCAAAAAGGACACAGTGGACTAGCAAAATGTTCCATCCATTGTTATCCGCTCTCAAAAGGGGCAAAAATTTGCATAACCGGAGCGAATAACATGGCCGCGGGGAGGACGCAGGCGGATGGAAAGGGAGATGCGGAACGGAAGCCTAGGGATGGAAGCAGATGGAGCAGATGGCAACATCCGCAGGGCTCCGGGGGTGCTCAGCGAAGCAGACGCAAAACGGATACAAGCGGATGCACAGCGGATGCACAGGGAAGCCTAAAACGGATTGCCTGGCGTTAATTGCACATGCGGGGGGGATGCATTGCGTCAGCCCGGCGGATATAACGGAAGCAGCTCGGAAGCAGGACACCATTCAGAGAAAAGACCCCTGCTGCCAGCGGATGGCTGCCTTGCCGCCCTGCCTGCAATGTCTGCCTGCCAGCCTTGCTTGCACCTTCGCTACCAGCTCCTGCCACGCCTTGCAATGCCAGCCTCCCTGCCAGCCTGCCTGCAAGCCTTGTTGCCAGCAGCCTGAAAGCCTTGCTGCCAGCCAAGCCTGCCTGCCAGCTTTGGGCTGCCTGCCTTTCTGCCAGCCTTGGTTCATGTCTGCCTGCCAAGCCTTGGTTGGATGCCTGCCTGCCAGCCCTTGCTGTCAGCCCAGCAACCCACACCATGCGGAAGCCAGGCAAGCCTCAAGCCCATCTGCTGCCAGCCCTGGCAAGAGGGATAGGGCTACCAATCCCGCCCCCTTGCCCTCCTCTGGTTCCTCCTGCGGCTTTCTGCAGCACGGTCTCGATCTTTTCTGGGGTGGCGCCTTCTGCCGCTTCTGCTTCTGGAGGAGCTGATGACAAGCACTCCAGACCAGCCCACCTCCACAGCACCTGCACCCTTCACCCCTGAGACTGAGCGACAATGAGGAGTGCCAGAGACTCTTTTTTTGTTTTATAGCTTGTTTGTTAATAAGTTATTATGATTCACACACATTAGTTTCATTTTTCTTTTTTTAATAAAGTTCTTGGTGGAAACTTTAGAAATGGTTTAAGCCTTTGCATGCTTGTGGGATGGGTAAGGGATAGCTTTGGAGATGGGTTAGGATACTGTGGAGGGTAAATAGCCTGTTGGGATGGGTTAAAGGATAGCAGTGGGATAGATAAACTCCAGTGCAACGCATCAGTGGGACTGTATGTCCACCATCCCAGGTGCCACACCTATGGCCCCTTTATTATCAATAATAATGTAATAATTATCCACACAGTGTCAACCATAAACACAACTCTTTTATTAAACGCCACTGTATCATTGTAGGCCAACCAAAACATACAATGGGCCAATGTCATCGTGTGATGAAGACAGGCTAAAGGAAGCATCCATTAAGCATCTACCATCGCTGTCTTTGCCACTCAACTGCTCCAGCTGGGGAGTTAGACCAGTGTCTCAGGAGGTTGCGCTGCTTCTTTGCTTTTCATGTGAGGCTCTGTTGGGGCTTTACACAATCCTCAGTGTCGATCAGGTTTGCCGCCTTGCCTCCATTCCCCAGGCTCCATGTCCCCATTGCCCTTTGCTGGAGGGTCCATGAGAGCCTGTTCTGCAAGACTGGGTAAGCGGGTGCGCATAGAGATTGTGCAGGATGCAGCAACTTCCTATGATCCTCTTCACGGTCCTCTGGGCAATGCTGCATGGTGGTGAGGAAGTCCTGGAACCTGTGGCCAGGATGCCAAAGGCGTTCTCCACCACTGCCTTGCCCTGGACAGCCTGTAGTTGAAAGCATCCTCTTCTCAAGGTTGAGGATCTGGAAGTGTATGGCTTCATGAGGTAGTTTGAGGGAGAAAAGCGTCATCCCCCATGAATGAAGTATGGCACATCTTGTGTTGTCGTTGGGTAGGGGTTCTGGATCTGGAAAGCGCACGATGAAGGTTCCTTACCAGCTCCTCCTTGAGGTGACTGGTGTTGTATACCTGGGGCATCTGAAGATGAGGCGTTGCCTGAAGCCATCATGTTACCATGAACTTTAGTCAGCATGACCATGGGCGAAGAGGATTCGATGCTGAAGAAGCCCTTGGAGTTGAAATCAAGTGGAGCCTGAGTTGGTTGGGCTTTGGGCAGGCCACGTGCTTGCCCATCTATGGCTCCAACGGTGTGTGGTAAGTTCCACTTCTGATACCACTGCTCTACAAACTTTCTTACCAGCCTTGCTTCAGATGGAGGGTACGGAGGAGCTCCTCCAGGTATTCTTGATGATGGCCTGCACCATTCTCTGACCACAATGCTGATGGTGTTTGGACTGGCTCCTCCAGCCGTACTGCATGCTCCTGTAAGGAGGTCCCTGAGGCCAGGTGGCGCAGAGTGAGTGCACCTGAAGTCGCAGTTCCAGGCCTGGGCCGAGAAGCTGGTTGTTTTGCCTTGGTCAACCCTGGGTGTCGGGCGCTGCACAACTTCATCAAACATGGCTGGAGGCATCCTCATGAAGTTCTGGAACGCCCGCTAGATGTACTGTCGTTCCTATGGGGAAAGCCCGGCCCTTCCACCCCATCCCAAGCTTGTTGTACAGTCCCGTCCTCTGCTTCTTCTGGCAAACCATCTTCGGAATCCAAACTCTTTTTTGGCTGGCTCCTTTTCTCTTGCAGTAGAATTCACAGAGCCTGCAGATGGCCTTCGCACTGTTGCAAGAAACGATGGTGGTGCCGAAAGGACTTTGTTACAATCCAACGGCTGGACATGACTGGATTGCTGTGGAAGAGGAAGAGCCAGCATGCAAGGCTGCAGAGGTTCCTGGCACGCGGGCTGCTGTTCTGAAAGTGAGATGCAAGTGAGTTGCTCCCACGCCTTTTTATAGGCAGTATGAGGTTCGCCTTTGGCATCCTCTAGCATCCTCTAGGCATCCTCTAATGCATCCCTGTAGTACATCCTTAATACTCCGAGATAGGTCACCTTGCAAACGTTTTTTCCATTTTAAAATGCTTTGTTTCCGTTCTGATCCGCTAAGGCATACCGTTTCAATCTGTTCTGCATCGTTCTGCTTCCTCCCTGGCGTCCCGGGCGATGCGGAGTTCCCACAGGAATGCGTAGCGGACGCCTAGCGGATATAGCGGATGCATAACGGATGCGTAACGGAATGCTAGCGGATCCAGAACGGACGAACTGGATACATTTTCCCTGCAAAAGTTTTGGGCAGAACTTTTGGAGTGGATGAAACGTCAATAAACGGATGCTGGACGGATAGAGAGGAAGCAAAATGGAGGCAGTGTGTACATCGCGTTTTTGAACGGATGGCAAGGTTTTTTGTTCTTTTTACATCCTCTTTGCATCCCTTGGTTCACTGTGACATGGGCTTAAGGTAAAGTTTAAGGTCCCCTTGCACATACGTGCTAGTCCTTTCTGACTCTAGGGGGCAGTGCTCATCTCTGTTACAAAGCCAAGGAGCCAGCACTGTCCAAAGACGTCTCCATGGTCCTGTGGCTGGCATGACTTAAATGCTGAAGGCACATGGAACACTGTTACCTTCCCACCAAAGTGGTCCCTATTTTTCTACTTGCATTTTTACATGCTTTCAAAATACTCGGTTGGCAGAAGCTGAGACAAGTAACGGGAGCTCACTTCATTATGCTGCACTAGGGATATATTCATTACTATTGCTGAAACATGAAAAATGAATTTTTAGGCAAACCAATTTGAAAAATTGTAAAAGAAAAGCTCAAACTCTCATTTGTATAAATCACACAAGTATGTTTATTACACAGTGCAGTAATGATTAGATTGCTTTGCAATCATAACCTATCTATGATACTTTTTTAGCCTATTCTACAGTAAAAAGAAAAAAAAATATTTTTATTAGATTTAAAATAAAAAATGCATCCTTAAGACAAATCTATGCTGATAAACTCTGGAGGGCAAGATGTTCCAGAGGTTTGATGGCAGAGAAGGCTCTTTTCCTGGACCCTATCAGGCCGACATAGCCCACAGCATGCCTCCTCTGTCAGCTATCTAGACATGCTGGATCAATTAAATGACAACCTCTCCCCTTGAAATAAATTTTAAAAATGTAAAGATGCATGCATATTTCCCTCAGATAATCAAAATGTATTTTTATCTATTTCTTATTTTTATTGCAACATTGGGACCTCACTGGAATGTTTAGGAACTGATCCATTACTTTCAACTGACTCATTAAACTCCAGTTCATATCTGAATTTACAAGAATAGAATTCCTGATTCATAACTCCCAGTGAAATGTATTTCATGTCTCACTTTTGGTTATTCAGATAGACCAGTGGTGGGATTCAAATTTTTTTACTACTGGTTCTGTGGGTGTGGTTTGGTGGTCATGGCAGAGGAAGGATACTGTAAAATCTACAGTCAGAGGTGGTAATTTGCCAGTTCTCTGAACTACTCAAAATTTCCGCTACCTGTTCTTCAGAACTGGTCAGAACCTGCTGATTACCACCTCTGAGATAGACTCAGTTTTATTTCATAAGGCACAGAGAAGGTGGTTAGACAGGTAATATATAATATACAGCTTAGTTGTTTTCAGCTTTTGATTTCTTGGCATTCTCTCTAAAGATCTATATTATTTGCTAGTAGTCATCCTTACTTCCATGTTTTACATTCAGTTTTTAATACATATTCCTTTAAAAATAGATCTCAATGCTAAACTTTCCATTCAGTGACGTGCAGGAATCTCCTATTTTACTTGATTTATTGCACATTTAATAACACTTTTAGGAGTTCTCATCCATTTAGAGAAGTATAATCTATTGACTAAATTTCCTGAAATCCAAGGGGCATATTTTATCATGCTCACCTTCACCTTAAGATCAAAAATTGCATTCCTCCTATATCAATGTTTTCAAATTAGTTAGGATCAGTTCAAAGATAGATAATACTTTTATTCATTACTCCATCTTCTGGAAGAGAAAGTTGCCAGCAAAATCTTAATATAGACATTGTGTCCAGGCGTAATTTTTACAGCAAAGGTGTTGAATTTTTAAAATTGTTTTATATGGTTTATTGTCTGCCTAACCATTTTCTTGCAAGGGCTAAATGGTGTAGTATTGGAATTACCAACATTTATTGATCTGATTGAATTTTGCATTCAAACAGAAGCCATCTGTCAGGAGAGGAGCATTAGGTTCAAGTTTTAATGGCCTCCATGGCTCCAATTGAATTTTATTGAATGATACTTGGACCAATGAATTCAGTGCAATACTGAAAAACATATAAAAATATTAAATCCTTTGATGTCGTATCAAAGGATTTTTAGTGGTGGTGTGAAGGTACTCATGAAAATCCACCTGGGATTAAGTTGGTCTGAGTTATTTTTTTGATAACTCTTATCTCAACTAATTGTTTAAATCTTTATTGATCTGTGCCAAATGTTTCTTTCTGTAACAATGGCCTTAACAATATTGCCCATTTTAAAAATGAATAAGATTGAGGAATTTATTCTGGTCAGCTTCTGTGATTAATTTTTTTTTTCCTATAGAAGAACTGCAGAATAAAATCTGTAGATGTGAAAAAAAGCTAAACCAATCCATTCTTCTTTGCCAAAATCTCTGTTGGGATGGAACACTCACTTTCCTCTTGGATAAAAATAAACTTTTAGAAAAGCAGGTATTGCAATAAAATACGACTCTCATTTGCTTTCAAATGTTAGTAATTATAAAAATAAATTTAGCTGTTTGCTGTTTTTAAAAACAACAATTTTTCATTTAAGAATAATAGCTTTATATTGAATTTAACAACCTACTTGGATTTGAGTTACATTAACTATTAGTATACAGCATTTAAAAATCATGAGTTTAACTGTTCATCTGAACAAGTTGTGTGTCCGTGTAATGTTTATATATATACATGTGTGTGTGTGTGTGTGTGTGTGTGTGTGTATTTAGGGTACACGATGTTTATATTTTGTTCCGAATATGTCTGACTTATGAGCTGTTCACAAATCTTTAATAAATGATAAAATTAGAAACTAAATAACATAACAATATAAATATCAATATGAAATAAATTGTTCATTACCTAAAATACAAATCTAAATATTTCTGTTAAAGAACCTTGAAAAATCAATAAAACATTTCATATTATGAGTAAGAGAATCTGTATCACCGGGAGCTTTTAGCACTTACTGATGTTTCTTATCATTATGAATGAAATTAAATGTCCTGTAAATATTTATCTTGGTTTCCCCCCCCCCCCAAAATAGTACATTCAGTGATATTTATTAAACTGAACATTCAACACAGTTTTATTATTGTGGTTCTAAACCAGCATATCAATCAATGTATTTAATTGAATATCATTTTTATTAAGGTAAAGCAGGAATCTGTCTGGATTTTATTGCATGGTGTTTTTACAGTTTGTTAATTTTTATACATACATGAATTACATTCATTGGAGAGAAAGGAATTCAAAGTAAGCAGGCAGATAGTGGGGAAAACACATTGAAAGAAATGTCTGCTGTTTGCCTAGTATGCTTGGGGCTGGAAGCAAACAACTGATGTATTCATCATTGTGTGCTTGATCACTCTCTTTTTTTAAATCAATTTTTTATTGTTTTATATCATACATTTTTAGGTTGAGCAGTGTGCTCTCTAAGCATCCAAGGTGTTAACATACAAACATCATGATCTTCATTATGATCATTTATAAACAGATATGGTAACATCAATTATATTATAAAATATATCTACCGATTATATCACCGTCAGAATCTACTCATTTGTTTTTCTTTCTACTATAAACCATATTTCACCTAATTCTACTCCTTTAACCTCAGTATCTGTCATTTAACCATTTATAAAATAGTTCCCATGTTATGAAGTAGTTCAAATCTTCTTTTCCTTTAATTTTTAGGGCTAACCTATCTATCTTTATACATTCCAGATTTTTTTTGATTATAATATCGTCTGCGGGGATTTCTGGTTTTTTCCAACAGTGTGCATATGCAATCCTAGCTTCTGTTAGGATGTGTAGAACCAAATATGTGTTCCCCATATTGTAATTTCGTGGAATCATGTCCAGCAAAAATGTCTCAGGTTTCAGATCTATTTGTTGTCTTTTTTTTATACATCTTCAAGTGAGCAGTGTGATTCCAGGTTACAACATACATTCATAGTCATAATTATATTTACAGCTTTCTTATCTAGTTTCATATCAAATCATTATCTATTCCATTGATCTTTAAATAAAATTTCACTTCATATTTTCCATTCATTAATCCAGTAACAAAACCATTTCATCCTAGAACATATTTTCCACTCTTTATTCCCTATTATGTTCATTTCTAGCTTACCACCTATTTTAAGGCCTGGTCCCACTGGCCGATGGACACAAAACATATGCATAAAGGACACAGTGGACAAGCAAAATTTCAGGGGTGGCTCCATATCCGTTGTCATCTGCTCTCAAAAAGTGGTGAAAACTTTGCATAAACAGAACAGAAAAGAACGGAAAAGAACGGACGTGGGTAGTATGTTCGCGGGGATGTTAAACAGATGTTCATGAGGAAGCCTGCGGATGAATAGCGGATTGGAAAACGGATGACACCGTCCAAAGGGGTTCCGGGGAATAATTGATGAAGTGGGACAAATGCAGATGAAGTGGATGCATATGTTACGCCTAGGAAAAGAAAGGGGATGCCACGCGGATGTATATCGGATGCAACCGTTACTGCTCATCCCTTTTCTATTTCGCCGTGCTACTAACAATGTATAGACATTCAATGTACCTTTTCTTTCCTGCCTCTTCTGTTTTCAGATGCAGCAGATTGTAAGTTGCGAGGATGTCCAGAGGATGCAGAGAGGATACAGCAGACGTTTAACAGATGATAAACAGACATAGAATGTTTGTTGCTTGTATGTCACGGATTTTACATCGTACATGGCGGAAAGTTCATTCCGTTCACAAAGTTTTGTGGGCAGCTCAAAACTTCTTGCACGGATGAAATCGCAGTGGACGGATGCTCGATGGATAGAAGCGTATGAACACATAATGCAATGAGTACACAATGGATGCATAGGCGTTTTCCAATGGATGGGCAAACTTTTTTTAATGTTTTACATCCATCTTTGCATCCGTAAGTGCAGTGGGACCGGGCCTTTAATTTAACACATTTTTCTTCTTTCACTTTCCTCAAAGCTGAATAAGTAATAGCAAACCAAAAAACAAAAATAAAATTAAACTAAAATTCAGGATCCATGTGGGTATTTCCCATATTCTAAATGAATCTTACATTTATTCGCAGAGATTTCATATAACCATTTTCATATTTCCTACTTTGTTTCCATTTAGCCAAATTTGCCTGTGGAATTTTATTAAATTTTCATTATCACCTTTTTAATCATAATATGATAATTTCATTGCAAATACTTTATAATATAGACATTTCTCATTTATTATATTCTTTGTTTTTCTAATATCCTTTGTATAATCAATTGCAGTTTTCTATTTCATATCTAATCATATATATATAAAAAAATAAAAAAAACGTATTTCCTCTTTATTTTCATTTTACTAAATTTTACCTATGAAATTATATTTAATTTTCATTCTTCACTTTTTTAATCATAACATAACAATCTCATGGCAAATACTTTACAGTATAATCATTTATAATTCACCATTTTCTTTGTTTTTCTAATATCATATGTATAATAAATCACATTTTATATTTCATATTTAATATAATATATATAAAAATAAAAGGATTTAATCACAATAAAACCATATTAATTTATCTTACTCTATCATCATTTTTCTCATATATAATTATATAATATTCTTATGGTGAGGTCTTATTACCTTTTAATTCCAATTAAGCTTATTTCTTTATTTTTAAAATTTATTCCCAATAAACTTTAAACTTCAAAACTCCCCAATCTATATTTCTAAAAAAAAACCAAAATGCATTCCCATGTGGAATTCCCTCTTTATTTTATCTTTAACCATCATCTCTTAGTTTCTCGGACCTATAATTTCTTCTAATTTTAGGCAGTTTTTCCTTTTCTAAGTTTTTCCATTTTTTTCTCTTAGTTCATCTTTTTTCCCCTATTATTATTTCTGTTTTCCTCTCCAATTCACTTATTTTTCCCCCTTCCTCTCCTGATCTCTTTTTTGCAATTACTGCTTATATAGTTTCTTCTTCTTCTGTTTAATCTTGGAAGTATTTTCCCTTTTGTTGACCACATCTATCATCAAAGTCTTAGTTTTAAATCCTTTCGTGTCTTTTTGCAATGACCATTGTTCTTTTTGCTCTTTTGGGCTGGTTTCCTCATTCTTTCACTCCTCCTTCCTGGATTTTCTTTGTTCTTCTGTGAACTGCATCACCATTTCTAGTTTTTCTGCCAATATATTCCATAGTTCCATGCTTTCTTTTATTATTCCCCTCAAGTTTTGCAGTTCCGATCTAAGTTCCTTGCACATTTCATTCATTTTATTTATTCAATTTAGTTATTCTATATTTTATTAAAAGCCAGCGTCTTCTATTTTAATCTTTACCAAAAGTATCCATTTATCAAAGTTTCTCTTGTTAATCCTTCTGTTTCCTTATCACAATCCCAATTCACCAAATAGTCCCAAAATACTATCTTCTCTTGTTCCTTTGCTGTAATCTTTAATTACAGTAATTTTATATAAATCTGTAATTTTGTGCTTTATATTTTGTTTTGTTGTTATATTATAGTTTTTTTTATTTCATTTCCTATTCATGCATTTATTAGACCAGTAGTTTTCCATAAAATCGTAAGGAAAAAGTTCCTTTAACCATTAGGTGGTGCTCTTACGTTTCACTTTCACTTTCCACTTTTTAAAGTTTTTTTCCACTTGTATTAATTCCACTCATTTTCAATCATTAGATATTTTATCTTTTAAAGGTAGTCAATTCCAATAAACCCAGAATTCTAATCAATGCTGTTAGGAATGATCGTCACCTAACAGTTGGGTTGGCAATATATAAACTGTGACAGTCATTTAAAACTGTTGTATCTTCAAGAGAATGTTGTAAGTGTGATTGGCTGAGGTTCCTCCAACAGCCATAAGATGGAGCCAGAAACCTGGTTTGTTCTCTTCTTGCATTTTCCATTTTGCCTTTTGTCTGAACGTCATTCTGCTCAAATTTCTGTGAGTCTTGCAACTATTCGCAAACTCCATTTACTGAACTTTATTTATGATACTGGTAAAGAAAAGGACTTCATTTTTGGATTATCCCTAGACTGTTTTGAATACTAACTGCTCTAACCATGTATGATTTGGATTGTTTGTTGGACTTTATTTACCCATTTACTGGAAGTAAAACTTACATTTTACTATTCAGTGTATCTGTGCGCTGGTTGTGTGTTATTCATCACCACTCTCACTATGTTTCACTGAGTGCACTCATTCTCCTAATGGGGAATACCTCAACAAATGCCTAATTAATGCCAATTTCTGTATAATATTACAAATTTAATTTCTGATTCTGTTATTTTTAAAAAAGTTTTTTCTCAATAATATCACTTCCATTTCAGTCCTTTTGTAGTCCAATTTTATTTAGTTTATATTTTCCTCTTACTTTCCAATCACTGCTTCCACAATCTTAAACAAGGGCTCTTTCTTTCTATTTCTCAGGGTTGCCTTGAAAAAATCCAAAATATTTTGCCTGATCACACACCACTCACCACTTCACTGCTCCAGCACAAACTTAATTTCAGGATAGCTTCCCGTCAGTTTGTGAGTTAATAAGTAATTGTATATCCTCTTTATTAATTTTTGGTCTGTCCCCATTAATATCTGGTTCAGCTCATTTGGTTCATTATAAAACCCATATTCCTGCCTGTCTTTTTGTGTCTGGATTGTATTTGTAACTGTGACCACTATGAGAGGTCCATCCTTAACCTTTTCAATTTTTGGTTTGTTTTTAATTCTCCCCTTTCATTTAATAAGTCCTTATATCTTATAATTTTATCCATATTTATGACATTGGGATATATACATGTTTCCATTATAGATAACCACCTTGGCACTTTCAAATAGTGTTGTTTAATTTTGGTCCATGCCAGCAATAGTGAATTTCTAATGTGATGCCTCTGGAAGTAGCCATGTATCTTACCCTTCTCATAACATAAGAAGGCATGCCATCCCAGTTGCAGATCATGATCTTCAAATGTTAATAGCCTTATACTTCTCAGATTGACCCACTCTTTCACCCATGAAAGTGCCAATACTTAGTAATATAACTCCCAATCTGGAAGACTAAAACCTTCTCTGTTTTTAAGACCTTGTAACAGTTTCTCACCTTTTTCCCTTGCCATACAAATTTTAAAATCAACTTGTTTAGGTCTTCAAAATATTTTGTTCCCAATTTTACTGGAATCATCTAAAACAAATATAATAATCTCAGCAGGATGTTCATCTTAATCGTGGCTATTGTCCCCAATAGGGACAGTTGCAGGTTTTGCCAGTTTTCCAAATCTGTTTTAATTTGTGCTTTCAATATCATAATTGTCTTCTTTGAGAATTACACATTTAATTACACACTTGCTGAAATTGGATTCCTAAGTATTTAACTTTTTTAACAATTTGCATATTCATTATTCTTGTAAATTCTCTCTTTTGTTTGTCTGTAAAAATGTAAACCAATATTTTTGTTTTCTCTTTGTTTATTTTCAAACCTGCAGCTGCCCCATATTCTTCTATCTTTGTAATTAATTTAGGTCCTATTTCCTGTGGGTCTTCTAAATAAACACCAAAACATCAGCAAAAGCTTATAACTTATATTCCTCCTTCTTCATTTTCATACCCTTTATTTCATTAACTTATCGGACATTTCTGTCTAATATCTCTAAGTCAATGTGAATAACAATGGAAATAACTTTGCCTTGTGCCTTTTATGTTAAAATTCTCAGTCTTGTCACCATTCATAATCACCTTTGCTGTTTGTCTATGATATAGTGTTTTGATCATATTGGTAAATTTTTCTCCAAAATCCATATATTCTAATTGTGCAAACATAAACTGCCAATTCAATTATCCAACAGTTTTTGTGCATCAAGAAAAATCACGGCCATCTGTTTCCCCAAATGTGTCTCATAATATTCCAATGTATTCAGGATTGTCCGCATGATATTTTTGATTTGCCTGTTAGGTAGGAAGCCATTCTGTTCCATGTGAATGAAGTTATTTAAAAATCTTTTCAATCTTTCTGCAATTATTGAGGTATAGATTTTGTAATCCACATTTAACTATGATATCAGTCTGTAATTTTTTTATTTGTTGCAAATCAGAATCTTCTTTAGGTATCAATGTTATTATTGCCTTGGTCCATGTTTTAGGGATCTTTGCTTCCAACAATGCTTCATTATAGGTGTCCAATATGAATGGGCCTAAGATCTCTTGTAAGTGTTTATAAAATTCTGCTGGTAGCCCATCTGGTCCTGGTGTCTTGCTATTTTTTTTGCCTCTTAATTAATTCCATCACTATAATTCTTTTATTTAACATTATTTATACTTCATCTGGTACTTTTGGTGAGTTGACTTCTTCCATATATTGTTCAATTCTATTTTCTGATATGTTTTCTTTACTAAATAGTTTTTCATAAAATTCTTTGATTATTTTTTCTTGTCTTCATTTTCATGTCGGATTGTACCCATCTCATCTTATAGCTTTTGTATCAATTTCTTTTCTTTCTCTTTTTTGAGTCAAAATGCCAACCATCTCCCTAGCTTGTTTGCATTTTCAAATAAATTTTGTTTAGCTGCCTTAATTTTTTGTGACAGTTCCTTTTTCTCTAAAATATTTAATTCATGTTTTACTAGTTCCATTTGATTTTTGCACATTTCTTTTTTGCAGATCTTCCTGTAGTTCCAGTTCTAATCTTTTATATTTTTCTTCTAATTCCTTTCTTCTCTCCTTCTATCCCCATTTATTCCATGTTATATAGGAAATCGCGAACCCTCTGAAATATTTTTAGTATTTATTTGACTTGTCAATCACTTAAAAGATACAGGTATAAGAATAAATATAGTTTTGAACACATGAGATAGATACTTATTAAAAAAATAAAATAAAAAACAATAGGACAGGGACAGTAGGCATGATTGGTGTGCTTATGCATGCCCCTACAGGAAGGGGGTGAGGTCGATAGTAGACAGTCTAAGGTTAAAGTTTTTGGGGTTTGGAGAAGAAACCACAGAGTCAGGTAGAGTATTCCAAACATTNGTTTGGTGCAGTTAACCTTGAGTTTGTATCTATTGTGTGCTCTTGTATTGTTATGATTGAAGCTGAAGTATTCATTTGCAGGTAGGACATTGCAAAGTATGATTTTATATACCACATTTAGATCAGACTGGACACAGCGTAGTCCTAGGTTTTCTAGGTCTAGAGTTTTTCTAGATGTAGTTCTAGCTTTTTCTAGGTCTAGTGATGACCTAAGATATTCTACAATGAGTAGAGGAGCAAAGAACTCTTCTTGTGAAATATTTCTGGACTTTTTCAATTGTGTTAATATGAGTTACATGATGTGGGTTCCAGACTGATGAGCTGTATTCAAGTATAGGTCTATCAACTGTTTTGTATGTTGTATAGTCCATATGTTTTTGCCGTGTAAGAGTTGCAGATTACAGGATAGTTTTTTTCTGAAACCAAATTGTTCATTCGAGAGTAGGTTGTTTGTCTCTAAGTGGAGGATAATGGATTGGTTAACAATTGATTCTATGACTTTATGGGTGATGCAGAATAAGGAGATTAGTTTGTAAGTTTCAACCCGGCTGGGGTCTCCCTTTTTCAAGATGGGGATGACCATGGCTTGTGACCATAGTTTTGGCAAGGAGCTGGTTCTGAAAGATTTTTCAAAGATTATTATGCTTAGAGCATTTCGGCTATGGCAGTGGATAGCTTTTTAAGAAGTAGGTCACGAGAATGAGATTCTGGGCCGGCCCCCATGTTCCAGGATCGACTTAGGGATGAACTATATTGAAAGCGAGCTTTGCACTCGAGCCTTATTTCAACCCGAGGTGGTCTTTCTGTACACACTATACGATATGTAGATACAATCTGTATGAGCGTTTGTCTGTGGTTTATACACTAAAAAGTTGATGTTGTGCTTGAGGGAATGCTCTGTTTATCGCATTGCTGTTTGATATAATACTTTAAACATTATTATTAATTAATAAGGAGCGCCACACTATATTGAGTTGGAATAGGAGGTTGTGCCTTAGATGGTGTCGTCCTGTAAAGTATGTGAGCCATGAGGGATAATCCTCTTCAGGGATAGTTATGGATGCACAAGTCTTTTCTCACTGTTTGTTGAGTTGTACTTATGATAATCTTTAGACATAACGTGGTGGGAGAATGGCTGTCATAGAATGGTTTCATCCCTCTTCTCGTATTCTATGTGGAGCATCCGTGTGCATTTAGTCTTCTCACTCATCGGTCTGCGCCACATCCTGAGACTTATTTTGTATTGACTTTTGAAATTGGCAACATGACCAGATTTTGTCTTTCCGCCAAAGTGATCATTTTGGATTTGAAGCTCGCCTTATTATTGATGGTATCTCCGATCTTCCACTGGAGTAGGGAATTGTCTATTGGTTACCAGCCCATTATATGTTTGATTGGCACTTCTTTGACCTCTTCTTATGTTTAAGTATCGTTGTAATGGTCTTCAACAGTACTTTTTATCCAGTGAAATAGCAAGTTGCCAATACAAGAGTAAGAGATTGTTGGTCCTATTAAGGATCATTTATGTCTGCCTTTTTTGAAGTTTATTAATATGGCGACCTCGTTCATTATTATGATTTTTGTGTGGACTGTATGCTGAGACAAAATGTCCATCATGTTGTTGGCACTGTTGGGAAAAGTTGTTCTTTTATATTTGTATTCTGTAAATTTGATATTTCAATTATTTGAGGAAGAAATGACGATTGAGGCAGTTGTTAATAGTTCTATATATGTTTGTTACTAGTTTATCAGTTACTTTGGTTAGTAGTCCCAGATTTGTTTCAGCACTGGGGCAGAACGGTTTGCATGTATGGGTTCAGTTTGTACAATCATTTTCCGCTGGTCCAGTATAATTATGAGTTAGATTGAAGTCAACCAAGAAAGTATAAATAGCGTGTTGGGCCACGTGATTCCTAGTACTCTCTGTTAATAGTATTTAATCTCGGCATTGTTTACTAGTCACTCAATGTCTATCACATGCAATAAGTACTCAAGAGCAAGATATCAAAAAAACTGTGATAATTTTAAGTGTCAGTCACAGATAAAGTTGGTCTCAGGCACACCGAGCAAAGCTTCTTCGGTAAAAGTACTTATGTTATGTTATTATTTAAGTAAGTAAAAAATGAATTTTTTATTGGAGAAGGAATAGCCCAACAGCTGTGTGACTCCAAAAGAATAACTTAATTTGACATACATCACGCTCTCAGTAAAATGGAAATTTACACGATCGAGAATCCGCGTAAACACTGATAAGGTCTCTTTCTAACTGTGAGGTCTAATGGAGAGATCACAAGGGAGAGAAGGATGCGTTTGCAACACAGGCAAGAGCATATTGATGTTAATTTAGCCGTATTAGTAAGAGGGAGAATTCAGCAGCTAGTACTCCATTATCTACAAGCGCTTGCGGTGCATTCCGTAGTAGCCTTTGCATTTTAGATGGCCAACTGTTGGTGGTTGTGAGTAGAGGAAGTTCCTCACGAGCATGTGATTGGACCTAGTTTCGAAGGAGTGTATGAGTTGAATTTGAGAGTGGTCGTCAGGTGGCTTAGATGGAGTGAGTTTGTGGGATGTGTGTGCATCTGTGCCGGTGATTGTATGTCTCGGCAACTGTCAACATAAACCGTTTAATTTCAAAGCAGCATTTACAGAAGTGCATAGGAAGATTGTAAACCTCAGGTTTTGCGCCCTTCGACGCCACCGGTATCAATCTTTCTATGTTGTGGATCGGTGTGTGAGGAATGCTCCTCCAGAAGTGAAGCTTGGCTCAGGTATACCCGCAATTGTTCTGAGGGTTGAGAGTGTCCTTTTCCTCCTATGCCATGGGGTTGTCAAGCCGCCAGTACCTGGATGACGATTACTGGGCGGCATTGCGCTGCAGGTACGGTTTGGTACTTCTGAGAAAAAGGATGATTTCTTTTCTTTATTTCATCTTGATGATGTGGCGACTTGTTGTTCACATGTATCAGTTGGGGGCTGTATTTGGGTATCTTTCCTTCTTCGCGCTGTCTTATTGCTCCACCCCCAGGAGGCTTTGTGCCCCTCCTGCGACGGCAAAACAGCCGCATAGGCTGAGGAGTGACAGTGTCTCGCTGTGTTCAGCGTCATTGTTGTACTTGGCTTCCGTGGTCCGACATGGGGGAACTCGAGTGGCATGGAGCAAAAACCGCCCGTCCCGCGAGCGAGGCTTCCCTGTGGTGGCCGCGAGGGAGACTCATGTAGCATTCGGAGATTTTTGGGTGCTGCATTGCAAAAGAGACCTCACAAAGAAGGAGCCATGTGCATACCAGCTGGGGAACCTGGTGGCACAAGGTCACATGGCACTTCCACCTAGCTCATCCACTCCTCACCTGCGAGGCTCGCACTGAAGCTGGTAGTCTGAGAGAGAGAAGAGTGATCGTCTGTATCCAATCGTCTGTCGCAGTGTGTCCCGCGCGACATAGACAAATGCTATCATGTGTCGTCAAATCTTTGCTGCTGATAGTAGTCTCCTTATCGTAGATGATCCATCCAGAACATTTCTTGGAGTGGTAGATGAGTTGATGGGCTAGGTATGTTCTCGCTAATTACGAGTAAATCTGTATCGGTATAATGTGGATAGCGATTAACGATCATTGCTCATCCACTATCAGAATTCTGTTTGTCATGTCTTGCATGATGTGTGAAGAGGAACAGAACATTCGTCTGGGATCTTCTTGAGTCCTCACCGGATGTGATGCAATTGATGCTCATGAAGGAATTATCCCCTGGCTATAGTTTTCTCACTTTGGATTTTGTTGCGCGGATAAGAGGGCATTATAGCTTCCTCAGGTTTGAGTGTTTTTCCATATATTATTTATATTGTGGTCCTTTTTACATGTTACTGTCTGAGACAAAATCAAATTCTGACGATTCATTTTTTAGTTTATCATGGGGAAAATTACATACACTTCTACTTACTTCCATTTGCACATTCAATCTCTCATTGTATAAAATTCTGACGGTTGACATTATTTAGTGTGATTCTTCTCCCATCTTTTTATGCTTGTAATGTTAGAAAAGCGTCTCTGTGGTTCTGGTGTTCCTGTACTCTCTGTTTCTGTGGGTTGCCTTGCTCTAGTTTCCTCCATGCCTACTTCTTTCGCTGATGTGGCTTTCTTTGTCTTGTCTCACCTTTTATATATTCCGGATTTTTTTAGCAACGAAGTGTCTGTTCCATCAGGTGCTATCTCTTAGTTGCACCCATATAGGGCCTCCTCTCTCGCTGCGTCTCTGTTCGACGCAGCCGACGGAATGAGTATTTTCCTCTTCTTTCTCTTCTCTTCCTCCGTTCATAGGTGTGGTCTTGATCTGTGAAAACACCATGATGAGGTTTGAGTTCCAGCCCTCTCCTTTGATGTGACTGTTGTTTGTATTTACCTGGGCATCTGAAGATGAGCTGTTGCCTGAAGCATCGAATGTACACTAAACTTGTTAGTCAGCATCGACCATGGTGAAGAGGAACGATGGCTGAAGAAGCCTTGGTAGTTGAAATAAGTGGACCTGACTTGCTGGCGGCTTGCAGGCCCACGTGCTTGCCATCTATAGCTCCAACGTGTGGGGGAAAGTTCCACTTCTGATAGCACTGCTCTGCAACTTTCTTACCACGCCTTCTTCAGTGAGGGGCAACTGGAGGAGCTCCTCCAGGTATTTTCGATGATGGCCTGCACCACTTCTCTGACCACAAGCTGATGGTTTGTGTGGCACCTCTCACGCATAACTGCATGCTCCTGTATTGTAGTCCCCTGAGCCAGGTGCGCAAGTCAGTGCCACCTGGAGCCCAAGGGTCGAGGCTGGGCCGGAAGTTTGGTGCTCTGCTTGGTCAACCTGGGTCTCAGCCGTCTCCACAACCTTTGTCAAACATGGGCTGGCGGCATCGCAAAGCATGAATCCGGTTTTCTGGAACTTGCACAGGGGTCTTCGTTCCTCACTCGCAACCATCAGCTTGTTTTACAGTCCGTACTCGCTCCTCTGTGATCCATCTTCAGACCCACACACTTCTTGGCCGCCTCTCTTTTCTTTGGCGTAGAACAGGTGAAAGAGCCTGTAGATGGCTTTCGCACTGTTGTAGAATGATGGGCGGCTACCAAAAGGCATGTGTAATGTGATCCATGGTGGACATGACTGGAACTGCTGTGGAAGAAGCAAGAGCCAGAAATGAATAGGCTGAAGAGGTCTGCAGAGCAACTGGCTGCCCTGCGACTGCGAAGAGTGAGATCCAGTGAGATGCCATGGCCCCCTTAAGTAAAGCCTTAAGATACATAGGTTAGGGGTCTTGGCACACGGCTGAGATGTCCTCTTTTGACTATCCTCTAGAGCATTCCTGCGACACGCAACGAGATCCCTATATATGCCTAAGATAAGTCCCTATGGCGAACGTGTGTTTTTTCATTTTAAAGTCCGCCCTTTCTGATTTGCGAGCTTGGCCATCGCGTTTCCACCCTTTGCGGTCCTCATCCCCGCTTGGCAGCTCAATTAACTTGGTCTGGTTGTGTCCATTACCACATTCATGCGTGAATTCGCTCAGGTCGTGCTGCGGCCTTGTGTCGCGAGTGTTTTCTCGCGGCGTCGTGAGCAGTACAAAATGAGTTCGTAGCCGGGGGTTGGAACTCCAGCGCAGCGGATCCTGGCATTTGGCGGCATATGCGACTACCCCCTTATTGTATCCGCCGAATAAGACAATGGATGTAAGACCACGGATGTTCCCCGTATGCGCTTGCGGATGCGCAGACCGGATGCCGTTGGAAATACATTTTCCATTCTTTTTTTACATCATTGTTTGAGGCGGATGAAATGTCAGTAGATGGATGCTGGACGGATTAGAGAGGATGAAAAACGGACGCAGTGAGTAAAAAGAAAGGCGAAGCATCGGCAGTTAACCCAATGGATGGCAAGTGGTTTCTCTCTTTTTACATCCCTGGTCCATCCGTTGGTGCAGTGTGACAGGGCCTTTAACTCTTGGAGAGAGTCATCTTTTACTTTTATTATAACTGAGCAGCTTTTGCACCAAGACAAATTCCTTGTGTGTCCAATCACACTTGGCCAATAAAGAATTCTATTCTATTCTGTTTCTATACTGCTACTTGTAACAATTAAGATAAAGAAGGCAACATGAATTCTCTAATAGAATTGTCTAATTTCTTCTCATTTGCAGAAGGGAAAAAAAGTAGCAGTATGTGAAAAATAATGTCTAATGTACAAATCTCTTCAGCAGACAGTCAGCTCATTGGCTTTGCATTTTATTGGCAAAATATGTCATCAGAACATCTCTGCATGTTGTATGCTGGATAACTTATTTTAAATTATCCCTGGCACTTGGTCAACTGTCTGAATTATGACCAAGTTACTGCTAAGATGTAACAAGTGATCCTTGAATATTGTGTTGTTTATATTATCTGTTCTGTGAAGAAAGATAAAAAAGAGGCAAAAGTCCATCTGAACCTTACTAATAGAGGAGAATATTTGTAGCTCAGATTATCACTGATGACATTACCTGGTTTGGGTCATAAAATTCTGCAAGTTAACAAGTAAACTCAGAGAACACCAAGGACCTTTTATCTCTAAATCTTAGTGTAGATCTAAAGACTCAGGAGAAGTGCTATGCCAGTTTCAGGAGATTTTTATTTTCAGGAGATTTTTTTTATGCAAAAAAGTTCCTGCAAGTTCAACAAATGTGGCTTAGTGTAAATTTTTTTATTTTGTGAAATATTTTTGGCATTTCATCCTGGTTTGTACTGATTGTCTTTGAGTCCAAAGAATCAACTGGTTTCTGGCTTGCCACAGTGGTAACTGATTGCATTATAATATTTAAATGTGAGGATAAAAAAGTGGTAGCTACCAAATTGTTGGTTTTGAGATGTCAGTTCGGAATTTTGCCTTTCTATGTCTCATAAAAAGGAAAGGTAGATTACTGTAATTATTCTTAATTATTTCCACGTTGTACAAATACTATATATCATACAAGTATCAAAGATATTAGTAACATTTAAGACAACATATAATATTTAAAGCAGATGTGATATTTATATTGTAGATAAAAATAAAAAGGAAAAGATAAGATATTTATTTAGGAAAATTATAGGAATCAAGGTATGAATTTATGCAAAGATGGACATAAAAATACATTGGGTTAAGAAGAATAAGAAAATATATGCAAAAGTTTAAACTTTAAAATTGATGATATGTATAAAAAAATTGTCACTGAATAATAAATAGCCTGCGTGTTTGAAAGCCCCTCCCCCCAAAATATTGCCAACAACTAAGCTGCAGGAATTGATGAAAAATCAGCAGGACTATTTAAAATTTTAGAAGATGAGTTACAGAGCCACTTGCAATTTTTAAGCAGTTATGAAAAATCCAGCAGTAGCCAAGGGACTTGAGAAGACAAATTTGTATTTCACGGAAAAAAAAAAAAGAAAGAAAGAAAAACAATGCTAAAGAATGCTCAAATTATGGAGGGACATTTATTTCACAAGCTAGGAAAAAATAATGCTTAGGATTTTGCAAACCAGATGTCATCAATGCTGTACATGACAAAAATGTGCCAATTGTCCAGTATGAATTTAGAAGTGGCATGAGTACTAAGATCACAGTCCTAGAATGCAGTGGATAATGGAACAGGCAAGAAAATTCCAAAAAGAAATATGTTTTGGTGAATTATTCTTTTGCTTTAATCACAAAAATACAAAAAGTATTTTTAAAATATTGGTATATCTATTCCCTTGAACTGCCTATTGAAGAATTTATATGATGAAGAAGAAACAGTCAGCACTGATTACAGAGCAACTGACGGTTCAAAACTGAGAAACAAGTGCCTCACAATTTTGCCATCTTTTTTAATTTCCTGTGTATGCAGAATCTATCATGAGAAATACTGAACTAGAAAAAATTGAAATTGAAATTATCATTGCTGAAGAACATCAACAATCTCAGATATATCATTGGTCTACAAATTTTGGGAAATTATCGACTTCTGAAACAAAATGAGTTAATTTTACATATTTTGATTAGATGAATTAGAAAACAGGTGATAAAGGTACTGGTTGGCTAAAGTATTCAAGATATTTCACAATAAAGATTTATACATAGGGTAACAGAACAATATCCAAAAAAGATAAAATACATTATTTCACATATTCTGTTGGCAGCCAGAATAGCTTTTGCACAAATGTGGAAAGGAGTCAATATCCCCTCAGAAGATTTAGTTATATACAAAATATTGGAATGTGCGGAAATGGACATGCTCACATTAGAAATGAAAGAAAAAGAGAACACTGAATACTACATAATATGGGACAAATGGTATGAATGGCTGGAGAAAAGTAGGAAGAATGGATTAATGTAATTAAAATAAGAGACCTTAAGAGAATATTATTCTAGACATATAGACAAATAAGTATATAAGATGATGTTATAATAGGTACCTATAACAAATCACACAAGATACTTGTTGATGCATATAACAATGATGTATATAATAAGACTTATAAGATATACATATTTGTTGATGCCAAAACATTGTCACAACATAATTGAGATTTATATTTGTGAAAAATTAATAAAATTTATTTTTTTGATCATGAAATCATGATGAATGATGAAATGATCATGATGCCTCAACAATGTATGGCAGAGCAATGACAATGGTACCACATGGAAGTGTATACATTTACCTTACTTTGAGAATAGCAAGGCTATGCTGTGAAAAACACATGGAAAATTTGCTTAGGTCCTATAAAACACTTAATTCAAACATGTCACTGAAAATTCACTTCTTTCACTTACATTTAGATTATTCTCCTTTGAACTGTGGGGCAGTGAGTAATGAGCAATAGGAAATTGCAGACATGGAGAAAAGATACCAAGGGAAATGGAGTCTGTCCATGCTTGGTGATTACTGCTGGAATCTCCCCAGCGATGATCCTATTGTAGTTCACAAGAAAAAAGCGAAAAAGCACAGTTTAGATACTGAATAAAGATGGAATCTCATTGTTCAATCTGATGTTAGAACTTGTCAGATTTGTATATAAAAAGCATGAAAACCAATAAATGAATGGAAAATTATATTATTTGTATCAATAAAAAGATAAATATATAATGATTGATGTGGCACCATTCTCATTGCTATATCAAACTTTTTCAAAGAGTTATGGAGCATAATCGTACACCCCACTCGTACTTTTGAAATTATTTTGATGCAATTTTGACCTGAAGCTGTATTTTGGAAACAGGAGCCAATTAATACTTAGGATTTAATTTTCCTTTAATAGTCACCCAATTCTGGTAAAATTAACCTACTTTCATTTCTGAGGCTTTCTCTTTGTAAATCAGTGTATACTGAAGATTTTAATTAATATTAAAATTAATTAATTAAAATTAATATTAAGATTTTAATTCTGAAGACTTTAATGACTAAAAGCATAGGTGACTTAAAGACAGTCTTGTTGGAGAAATAGTAAGATAATTTAAAAGTGAGCCAAATGCTCAGTACTAAAAAACCAAAAACCTCAAATCATGTCAACATGAATGCCAACCCAGTGCAAATAGGCAGAGAAATTGAAGCTTTAACTTCAGCTTCAAGAACATAGCTTCTTAGGCTGAAGGATGGTGACTTAGAAAACAGACCATAACAAATTGCAAAATATTATAGTGCAGAAATATCACATTGAAAACAAAGGCAAGTATTGTCAAGGTCATGGTTTTTCATTTGGAACATATGAGTGTGAAAACTAAATGAAAAAAAATATAAAGTATGTCCCTTTGAATTGCTGTTCTTGAAAAAAGAGGCTGAGAATAACTTGGACTACAAGAAAAAAACAAATGATTCAGTATTAGAGAAATAATTCAGATTGTTCACTGGAAGCATTAATATTAAAATGAATGTTTAAAGATCTTGGGTGTATAATGAGGAAGCGATAGTCATTTGAAAAAATCTTTGTTCCAAAAGAATGCAAAGTGACTGATGATATAGGTATAAGATTAAAGATAGTCAAAGAAGCAATTACTTATAGATAATAACAAAACAATGTGAGGTCATGAAGTGTTAGAAGCAACATAAACAAGTGACATCTAGCTAAAACAGAGGCAACGATAACATCATGCATGCATTCATTTGAAAAAGGCCATGCATTCATTTGAAAAAGGAGAGATAAAAACATATGATAAAAAGTCATAATCTTTTCAGCAATTTACATTTTATAAGATAGCATAATGAAACTAATTGTTGATGGTGAACAAATTAAATCACAGGGAACATACTGGAACATTTGCTTTCTTATGGTGTCCAGTTCAGAGTAACCAGCATTGTGTAGTGCCAACATGTGATAGACATTTGGAAGGACTTAAATTCTTAAGTTCTATTGAAGATAAGAACCATATTCCTGGAAACCTGTGCTATTAGGTAAGGTATAAATAAAATTTAAATGCATTTTTAAGGTTTCTAAACTCAATGACAGCATGATTGAAATGGCAATAGTACAGACAAACATTTATTTAAGAAGCAAGGTGAAATCCTGATAGCGATGGTGGTAGTGGTGGTGATAATTTAAAGATCATTCAATTACTCAATCACTTGATAAATATGCATCTGCATTTATGCAAACTTTTCTCTAAGTGCAACTGCAAAATAAATGTTTATTTCACATCACAATCAGATGTATACATTACTATACAATTACATGTACTTAAGCAAATATAGGCATAAATGACACATTACCCTGAGGCCGCTAAGTGCATTTTCTCCTAACTTCCACTATTCTATTTTAAGCTATAGGGGAATAAGGGAAACTTTGAAGGGAATATAAATAATTTTACTGCATAAGCAGGATTTAACCATTGTGAAAAAAATGACATTGACATCTTATTTACACAACATAAGAATGAAATATGTCAAGTTTTTTTTTATTTTTGTCTTGAATAAGTGTTGCTCCCAAAAATTTAGTAAGGGAACATATTTCAATAAAGATATTATCAGTAAGTTTGACATTTATCTTCCATTATTACCTACCATTTTAAAAATTCTTTATTCATTTAATCATATTATCTTTGACTTGTTCAATTTCCAATTTATATTTCAGTAACCAGTTAGAAATAAGCTCCAGTGAGTGTTCTGAATCTTGTGTTACAGATTTTTAAAATTGACAAGTCTTTTAAGTTTTCCACTTTGTTTTTGTAATTCCTTTTGAATACTTATACAAAGTTATTAAAACCAATAATGCATTTTGACACTTCCCAGGAAATATGCCAGAAATATTTCATTTTTGTTTTATTAAAAGTAAATATTGCAGTTTATATAAATTATTATTTCTCCCCTGATCAGGTTTTTTTATACATTCACTTCCCATGAAAATAATTTCTTAACACTAAGTCTTAAATCTAGACTTTTGTATTTATCCCATATTTCTATTATAACTATTTATCATTAAATAATACCCTATAATACCTCTCTTTGTATCCAACCAACAATATGCGAGCAGATTTTAAGGTAGTCCTACTTTTTCAATGGAGGTAGCTGAATCATTCTGTCCTTTCATATATGTTCTACCTGTTATCTCAACTGGAAAGCTTGAGAGACTTAATTTTACAAATCATTAGTCTTGATCTGAAGTAATCTATGCAGCATGAGCATTTTTAGAACAAATAGATTTAGAAAAAAATATGGAGAATGGCAGAATATTAACAGAAGGAATGTAGGGAATGATTTTGAGGTGGTCTTTTATCTTAAATGAAATGAAGAGGCAGCAACTTACAGTATGTCCTTTAAACAAATTAGCCAGCAGAATTTTTTTTCAAAAAAAAATATGGATATGAATATTTAGAAATATCAGTCTAATATATTCTTTATTGACAGATACAAGAAAGCTATATGACATCAGATATCTACTCCCATTTGTTAAGCTTCTGAATATAATTATGTTGATTAGAATATATCACAATTGCTGAACAAATATGGCAAATTTTTCTTTTTGCACTTGGGCCAATATTCGTTCTGGAAATGATGCATATTAATCAGTGTATCCAATTGAGGTCAGTTGAATGATAAAAAATATTGCCAAATTCAAAATAATAGAACCTACAGGAAATGAAGAAAAGTTTTCTATTGCTGATAACTGTCCAAATATTTATGTATGTGCTTATTCTATATCTGTACTTTTTCTAATGCAGTTTACTCATTTTTCCTCTGTCAAGTTATTGGAAAAATAATCCCATTCTGCATTAAATAATAAAAACTATATTGGAAGGCTTTTGAAACAAGTATATAGAAAATTCTGGAGTGGTTTTTAGAAAGATTGACAAGCTTTATCTGATTGTAGATCTCTAAGTTGCTTGTGATGCTTAACCTATTTGCATGTTTCAACAATGGGATCAGTGGGATGAATAAAGTTTCTGTTCCAAATTCTGACAACGAGAAAATATATGATTTGGTCCAATGGAAATAGAACAATTTCTTCAGCTCTTAAAGAACAGGCATTTGTTCTGAATTGTAGTCTCACTGTCAGATATTCATAGGTGTTGCAAAATTTCTGCATCATAAATGTGACAGCCTTGTCACAGACAGAGAGAATGAATTCTCTCAGTATTGTGTTCTGAAGAGGACTGAGCAAAAGTTTGCACTCAGGTCCATGACTCCAGCAAGAGCGTGGACCGCTCCTATTGGCTGATGCCATTTGACAGCTGACTATAAAAGGGAACTGTCAAGCAGCATCAGCTGTTGCCTGCCAGCTGTCTGCCCTGTTAGTGCAGCAGTCACGGCAACTCTTTATTGTACTGTTAGGAATATAAGTCACCGAACAGCTATTTGGTTTTGGACAATATATAAACCAGGATAGACATTTTAATACTGCATCTTTAAGAAAATGCAAAACTGTAATTGGGTGTGGTTTCTCAAACGGCCATAAGATGGAGCCAGAAACCTGGTTAGTTTTAGTATTAGTCTCAAAAGAGTCTCAGTGAGTCTGTTTTCCTTCTGTTGGAGAGTTTTGCCATTCCTTCTGACTATTATTCTTGGATTTGATGTAAGTTTGATACTAAACTGTTTTTGACACTGGAATTTGTTATTGGATTATCCCTGTACTGAAAACTGACTGACCTTATCTGTGAATGACTTTGGTCTGTGTTTGAACTTTGCTTAAAAGTTTATTGAAAAGTAAAACCTACATTTACTGTACAGTATATCTGTGTGCTGTGTGTGTATTATTCAAACACTACTCTCAATAAGTCTCCCTGTATGTGCTCATTCTCTTAACGGGGAATTACCTCAACATGTGCCAATAAAGTTAAAAGTTGAAGTTTGCTTCCTGCATTGCTTCTGTCTTTCACCACTCTACAACACTGGCAACAAGGGCAGGATTCATCCAAGAGGCAACCGAGCAAAATCGCTGTGCAAAGTCACTTCAAAAAAAGCCACTATGAGCTGTATGTCACTTTAAGAGCTTGCTGTCACTATTCGCAAGCACAAATTTCAATCTCCCTCAGAAGAACTCAGTACTGCTGGGGGGCAGAGCTGGCATCTCAATGATACAGCATGCGATCTTGGAGGTCTGAGATTGCTGCTGATATCTTTGCTCCTAGATGATCCAAATGGATCTAAACCATCCTAAAGAGATGATGAATGCAAAGAATGCATCCTGTCAATCCCAGGGATACTGCAAAGTCCCTGGTAGATCCAGGAGAAGCTCTTTTTGCCAGCAGCAAAGAGGCAG
>BHFT01002301.1:0-16883 GCA_004320025.1 Laticauda laticaudata
AAACTTTAAGATAAAAGGTGATGTAAAATGTGATGCAAGTCATCTACTGTATTCTAAAAGCTAAATAGTTAAAATGGATGATATTACAAATTGTGTAATATTCAATAGAATGATCAAAAGTTCCAGCCTAAATACCAGGCAGACTACGGTCCTACCTTCCAATATGGTAACCAACCTGAAAATTTTGGGCCAGTATCTTCTCTTCTCAGCCCCAGGAAGGCATCAATGGCAAAAATATCTCAGTTCTGCCAAGGAAACTGAAGGGAGTCATCCATCTAGTCACCAGGATTCACACTCAAAGGCCATAAAATTTAAATATACATAAATTTGGGGCCTTTCCTGAAAGCAAAAGCTACATAAGAAATCTGTCTTCTAGAGTCATTGTTAAGGAAGGAAATATTACTTGTGTCATAAATCTGAATAAAATTGCAGTGTACTAAGTAGGAACAAGAGTGATTTATTTCACGCGTCCTCCTTGCCACAGGAGCACATATTAGTTGGCATTGTAACCTATCTGTGCCAGCAATTACATAGATGGAATTAATATGAGTCCTTGTCAAGAACCAAGTAACAATTGTGTTATCAAAATTGCCTTTTCCCAACAGCTCTCTTGTTTAGAAATCTATCAGTGGCACCCAGGAAGTGGGATTCAATTTTTTTTAACAAGCCGCGTTCTTATAGGGTGTGGCCTTAGTTGGTGAGCTGTGGCTGGTGGTCAGGTGACTGGGGTGGGCATTGCCAACTCGACATCAACTCATGTCAAGGGAGCCGCTTCTCTCATCTTAGACTTCTCATGACAGTGGGGAATTACTGCAATGGTCATAAGTGCTGAAAAATGGGTCAATAAGTCACAATTTTTCAGTGCCCCTTGTCAATTTGTATGATCACAAAATTGAACTGCTTGTAAGTCAAGTTATTACCTGTTACAAAATACAGAAGGCTTCTTTTGTTGCAAAAAGCTGCCCTACAATACCAATCATTAGATTAAAAATACCTGTAAACTGGAGTTTATAAACAGGCATGGTGCCAGAGCATTTCTATGAGGAATTAAAATTAGTTAAAATGCAGTGATAACTATTCAAGCAGCCAACTCTTACTCATAAAGTGAAAACCTCTTTAGCAGAGAGGTCATTTAAAGCTCTCCAGAAGGAGTACACCCAGGAGAATAGAATTTAATTAGAATACTTATATAGGCCAAGTGTGATTGGGACACACAAAGAAATTTGGTCTTGATGTAAATACTTTCACTATACATCAAAAAAAGATACTTTTTTCAGGAGTCGAGAATCAGAAGGTACGACACTTAATGATAGTCATTAGGGTACAATAAGCAATCAAGTCATACTGGGAAACAGTCAATGATAAATCGTAAGTATACAAGCGACAATGTTACAGTCATACAGTCACCAAGTGGAGGAGATGCGCGTGATAAGGAATGATGAGAAAGATTAACGTAATAGATAGTGCAGACTTTGTTATAGTTGAACAGTGTTTAGCAGAGTGCATGTGCTTTCTTGGAACAAAATTGTTCTTGTCTCTAGTTTGTTCTGGTTATGCAATGCTCTATAGCGTCGTTTTGATGGAAGGAGTTGAAACAGTTTATGTCCGGCGATGGAAAGGGTCTGCCCAAATATTTTCACAGTCCTCTTTTTTGACTCTGCACAGTATACAGGTCCTCAATTGAAAGCAGCGTTGCCCAAGACATGCCAAGCAAGCCAGAAGCAGCTCCATTCCTCAGCAAACCTCAATTCAAAAGTACTCAGAGATCTCTGATATTCCTCCCATCCTTGATCAGCATGCCAGAAAAGAGCTCAATTCTCGGTGGGCACTAATTTCAGTGAGCGCTTCTGTCCAAAAAGCACTCTAACGAACTGCAACTCGAGCCCATCCTTGCCAGAGTAAGGCGGTGAGGCTTTCTAGTACCAGGAGGCACTCAACGATCATCCTTGCAAGGCAGTGCAGATGCGTGGAGTTTCATCCATCCTTGCAGGGCACTGAGCACTGGGAGCTGTGATTCGTCTACCAGATGTTTGCAGCCAGGTTGTGAAACAGACTGCTTCCCCTGCCACCCCTCCCTTCATCTTCCCTCTTCAAAACAAATTGCCAAACCGGACTTTTCTCTTTAAAAGGGACAGTAACTTTGGACTTCCAATAAGTAGGGAAGAATTGTTATAATATCAAACTCCTGTTGAAGATGGAAGCAATTTTTTCCTGTGATATAAATCAGAAGTATACTGAAGCCAGGAGCAAATGCTCAATACAAATCTGCGTCTTACATTAGTAAAAATATAAACTGTTCAAATTGCCAGTTGAAAAACTGTCTTTCTTTCTCTTATCTCTTAAAAGCAACAAACTTTGAAAGTATATTTAAATTAATTTAGGACGGGGCCAGAAATCCCATTCATCAGGGAAAACAAAACAAAAAGGTTTCCTATTTGCCTGCCAGTGAGGAGCAAAGATCCCCCCCTTAATATCTTTGCATCTTTACTATTCTTTAAAAACTCAATCTACAAAAACAAGAGAGAGAGTGTATTGAATTGCTCATTGCATTGTTTTTCAAACAGCCCAGGAAAAAGGAGAACTCCTACCAGTTTATAAACTATTCTCAGATATCAGCAAACAGCCTAAGCAAAACCAAAGCAAGACATAACCGTTTACTTACCAACTTCTCAATGAATTACTTCATACTACTTAAGGTTAGCGTCCACTGGCGACGGATGCACGTATGCTAAAGACACAGCGGACAGCAAAAATTTCAGGGCGTGGCCCATCCATTGTCATCGCTCCAAAAAGTGCAAAAATTTACATAACAGAACTGAAAATGAACGGAAAAGAATGGACGGGTAGTATGTAGCGAGGATGTTAAGCGGATGTTTCATAGGAGGCCTAGCGGATGACAGTGGATGGAAGTGGAAGACACATCCGAAGGCGGTTCAGGGGGAGAATTGCAAAGCGGACGCATAGCGGAAAGGGCCCAGATGCATAGCAGGATTGACCGCGGATGCATCACGCGACGCCTAAGGAAGCAAAGCGGATGCCGCACGGCATGTATATCAGATGCAAAGAGTTCACTGCGCATGCAAGCGGCATTATGAATTGCTGTCAGCTCCACGGATATAAAAGGATGCAGCTCACACGCAGTCAGCATTCAGAGAAGAAGATGTGCTGCACAACATCTTCAAAGAACACCATGGTTCGTCAGCAGGAAGAAGAGGAAAGCGGTTGCCTACTGTGCCAGCCCTGGCAAGAAGGGACAGAACCAGCATCCCACCCCTGGCACTGACTCTTGAAGCTGCTGGTGCTGCTTGGTGCTGCTGTGCTGCTCGGTTGCTGCTGCTGGTGCTGGTGCTGCTGGTGCTGCTGGTGCTGCTGGTGCTGCAAGCGTGCTGCTGCTGCTGCCTGCTGGTGGCTGGTGGTGTTTGCTGCTACTGCTGTGTGGATGCACCCCAAGCGGCCTCAAAGCCCTGGCTGCTCAATGCCCTTAGAAGGCCCTGCTGCTCAAGCTCCCTGCCAGAGGAGCTGAGGATGAGGTTGCTGGAATGGGCTGAGGTGAGAACCGAATACCTCTGGAGAAAGGGCCACAGACTCTATCGCCGACCACAGGAAGCAAACAGCATCTTGGAGAAGACAAGGAGAGAGCCTGGCTTACACTGCAGATGTTACTAAAAGACTCAAGGTCCCATCCCACCCTGAAAAGACCTAATGGGGAAAGACTCTGCAACGATGACACTATTAAGCCAAACTCTTCTAACCATGTCTTTGCTTCAGATTTTCTGTAAACAGCACAATGGATTCATACCCATATTTCCTAATCGAACCACGGACAATGATCTAATTACATATTGATTTTTACAGAAGACAATGCTATAAAAGTACTATGCCAATCTGAAAACCATCTCTATCTATTGCGACTGGTTGCGAAATGTGCTTATTCTTAAAAAAAAACTTACCTACTGCTATAGCTGAACCTCTAAGCATTAATCCTTGAAAATCTTCCAGGACCATGCTGCTTCCAAACTATGCGTCACAAGCCACAGTTCATCCCCATCTTCAAAAAAGGGAGACCCCAGCCTAGTTCAAAATTACAGACCTCTTTATGCCTCTGTCACCTGTAAAGTCATGGAATCAATTATTAACCAATCCATCATCCTCACTTAGAAACAAAACAAAACTACTCTTCAAATAAACAATGTTGGTTTAGGAAAAAACTATCATGCTAATCTGCAACTCACGTACACTGCAAAAACATATGGACTACACAACTCATCAGGCAAAGCAATAGACACAATTACACAGACTTCTGTAAGCCTTTGATTCAGTGGTACAATGACAAACTACTCTAAAACTAAAATCTTACGGTATCTCTGGACAACCTTGCCATTACTGGGTAGAAGCATTCCTATCAAACAGAAAACAAATGGTCAAAATTCTATCAAATTCTGTATCTGTCAATTGTGGTTGCTCCCCCATAGGCAGGTGTTCTGGGACCAATCTTTTCATACCCTACACTAAATGACCTCTGGTGGTCATAATCAAGAGCAAACTGCATGTATCTTCACTGATATGTAAAAGCTATTCAATACCACAGACAACACCACAGACAATATGGCGTACCTTCAAAAAGACCTTGACTATGTTCAGAATGGTCAAACAAAATGGCAACTTCAAATTTACTCAACAAATAAATGCTCTGCTCCTAAATATTGGGCAAAAAAATCAGAAAAAAAATTACAGGCTAAATAGTCAAGGATCTTGTTGATGATCCATACTCTGTCAAGGATCTTGGATCAGGACCTCATTCAAATTGACCCTAAGTGCTAGAGCCATGTAACTACATAGCCCCAAAAAAGGCGTTAAGAGTTGTTAAACCTAATCTTATGTAGGTTTTTACTCAGGTAATATTACAATTAATAACTAAAGTATACAAAACATTTTGCTCGACCAATACTTCGAATACAGCTCATTCAGTCTGGAACCCACATTATGTAATCTGATATTAACACATTTGAGAAAGTTCAGAATATTTCACAAGAAGGAGTTCTCCACTCCTCTTACTCATTGCAGAATACCTTATCGCTACCAAGACTCGAAATTCTAGAGCTAGAAAACCTAGAACTACACCATTTACGGTCTTGATTCTAAAGGTATTAGTATATAAAAATCATACATTGCAATGTCCAACTTGTTCAATGAATACTCAACTTCAAACCATAACAAACAAGCACAAACAATAGATACAAACTCAAGGTTAATTGCACCAAACTTGATTGCAGGAAGTACAACTTCAGCAACAGAGTGGTGAATTTCTGGGAATACTCTATCTGACTCGGTGGTTTTTTTCCCCAAACCCCAAAAAACTTTAAAACCTTAGTCTGTCTACTGTTGACCTCACCCCTTTTCCTGCAGAGCTCTGTAGGGCGGCATGCATAAGTGCACGGGATGTGCCTAATTCATCCCTGTCCTATTGTTTCTTTTATTTTTTTTTTCTTATATGTATCCATGTATTTACAACTATTTTTAAGCTAGTCACACTGGCCGATGGATGCAAAACGTATGCAAAAGAACACAGCGCGACGAGCAAAAATTCCATTCCGTTGTTATCCGCTCTCAAAAGTGCCCCAAATTTGCATAAACAGAGTGACAACAATGGAAAGGAACGGCGAACGTGGGAGCATTTGTAGACGGGATGTAAAGCAGATGTTTCGTAGGAAAGCCTAGCGGATGTTAAGAAGTGGCATGGAAGCGAGATGACACATCTGCAGGGCTTCCGGGGAGAATTAGCGAAGCAATGCATAGCGGAAACAAGTGGATACGTAGCGGACTGCATAGTGGATGACGCCGGATGCATCACGGATGCCAATAGGATGCATAAGGTGGATGCAATTTGGATGCAAAGCGTTCACTGGCGCATGCGCGGGAGGTATGAATTGCGTCAGCTCCGCAGATTATAAAAGGATGCAGCTCGCCAAAGCAGTCAGCATTCAGAGGAAAGACCTGCTGCAGAGACATCTTGAGAAAACACCATGGGAAGAGAGAGGAGGCCTGCTGCCTACTCCTGCCAGCCCTGGCAAGAAGGACAGAACCACCATCCCACCCCCTTGGCGGCTGACTCTGAAGCTGCTGCGTTCTTCTGCAGCTCTCTGGTGGTTCTCCTTGGTGATTGCTGCTAGCTTGTGCTTCTCCTGCTGGTGCTGGGCTGTGGTCCTTCTCCGCTGGTGCCTGCTAGTGCTTCTCCTCTGCTGCTTGTGGTGGTGCCTTTCTGGCTGGTGCTGCTTGGTGCCTGCTTGGTGCTTCTCCTGCTGCTGCTTCTCCTGCTGCCTGCCTACTTGCTTGCTGCTGTGATGGACCAGCCCTCAAGCCGTCAAAGCCCTTGCTGCTGAAGGCCCAAGCCCCTGCCAGAGGGAGGAAGACGCAAGGCAAGCGAGAAGCGGAGAGAGGAAAACTGTGGCACCGTTCTGAGAGCATGAGGATGAGGGTGCTGGAATGGCTGAGGAGAACGAGTACCTCTGGAGAAGGGCCACAGGCTCTATTGCCAACACCAAGGAGGAAGCAGGCAATGTGGAGAGAGAAGTCAGAGAGCCTTGGGCTACACTCAGATGTTACTGTTTGGGTGGTGCCGAGCACATGCCACACTGTGTTGGCCAAGCTGCACCCTGAAGAAATCCAGGCAGGCCACTGTCAAGCCACACTGACTGGGTGACCTATATCGCATGGCAGGTGGCAGCTTCCTGGAGGATAGATCGCCACCGAGGAGCAGCCCCTCTGTCAACCCTCTCCAATTAGACAGCCCACAGAGAGCACTCCTCTTCCAAGCCAGGAGAAAGCTACCTTGTCCAGGGCAGCGTGTCTTTGGAGGGCCCCAACACACGAGGGACCCCCCTGACAGCTGCACTCCCCGTGCCGGAGGACATGGAGGATCCCCTGTCTCAAATGCGGCAGAAGAAAAGCAGCAACCAGAGACCAACCCCACACCCATCCCCAGCCTCCACCACCACAGAAAGCAGGCAGAGAGCCAGACCGGAGGGGACAGAGCCACACTGTTCCTTCTTGGAGATTCAGGGACAAATCAAAGCAGCACAGATCTCCTCTCCCAGTGCTGGTCCACTTCGACTACCATCCTCGAACTGCAGCCCTTCATCACCTACATGAGGCCAGGACCCTCATGGACATGCCCCGAGGCCCAGGAATCACAGCCCTTCTGCACCCCCTCCAGCGGCCAGCTGAACCTGCTCCTACCCACTCCAGGTTCTGCCTCCTCCACCCCAGGCGATGTCACAAGCCTTTCCATGGATTTCAGCAGCCACCTTGCCTCCCAAGCCTACCACTACCAGGGACTTGCCACACAGGAGGCCAGCCATTCCCAGTCCAGGCCCAGGTTCCTCGGGACAACCACAGATGCCACAGACGCCTCACCTGAACCCTACAGCGCAGACCAGACAGTGACTTGAGAAGGAGCTGCCCAGAGACTGAGTTTACCTGTTCACTTTATCTTTTGCTTACAACAATTTACTTTGTGTCATTTTGCTTTATTTAAAGTCATACAAGTTTGTTTATTAAGAAGGTTATCTTTCTGGACACGCTGGTTCATTTTTTTTTAAACTTAATAAAGCTTGTTGGCGGAAAACTTTGAAAAAAAGGGTTAAGCCTTTGCATGCTTTGTTTTTTGGCGATTGCGTAAGGATAGCTGTGGGATTGGTAAGCGATAGTTGTGGGATAGATAAAACCTTCCAGTGCAAGCATAGTTGAGGACTGTATGGTCCCACCCTTCCCAGCTGCCACACCCTATGGCCCTTTATTGTTCAATAACAATTTAATCATGATCAACCATTTCAACATAAACAAAACTCTTTATTAATGCCCTTTCATTGTAGGGCACTCAACATACATGGCACAATCTTATCAATGTGATGAGGACAGGCCTGAAGGAAGCATCCATTAAGCATCTACCATCCTGTCTTGCCACTCCACTGCTCCAGCTGCGGGAGTTGCCACCAGTGTTTAGGAGGTGTCTGCTTCTTCCCTTCACATGAAACTTCTGTTCGGGCCTTGCACATCCACAGTGTCTATCAGGTTTTTTCCTTGCCCTCCATTCACCAGGCTCCATGTCCCCCATTGCACTTGTTGACAGTTCCAAGCCTGTTCTGCAACACTTGAGTAAGTGGGTGCGCATGAGATTGTGCAGGAATGCAGCAAGCTTCCATGATGCTCCTCACAATCTGTGGGTGAGCCTGCATGGTGTTGAGAAGTTACCTGGAATCCTGTATGGCCAGGATGCCAAAAGGCGTTCTCCACCACCCGTCTTGCCTGGGACAGCCTGCTAGTTGACGATCCTCTTTCATGGTGAGCGTATCTGAAGTGTAGCGGGCTTCATGAGGTAGGTTCTGAGGGAGCAAGGCGTCATCCACCCACGATTGAAGTAGGGCTACATTCTTGTGTGTCATTGGGTAGGGGTCTGGATCTGACAAACCCATGATGAGGGTTGAGTTCCAGCCCCTCCTGAGGTCACTGCATTTTTAATATCTGGGCATCTGAACCTGACCCGTTGCCTGAGCATCGATGTACATGAACTTGTACTCAGAATCAACCATGGCAAAGATGGTAATGGCTGAAGAAGCCCTTCTAGTTTGAAAAAGTGGACCCTGCAGTTGGCTGGAGCTTTGCAGGCCACGTGCTTCCCATCTATGGCTCAACGGTGTGGGGTAAAGTTTCCACCTCGTGCTATACCACTGCTCTGCAAACTTTCCTCCAGCCTTCTTCAGTGGTGGGACACTGCGAAAGGAGGCTCCTTCCACGTATTCTTCAATGATGGGCCTGCACCATTCTGCTGACCGCCAATGCTGATGGTATTGTGTGGCACCCTCCAGGCATATTTGCATGGTTTCTCATATGCGTCCAGAGGCCAGGTGGCACAGAGTCAGTGCCACCTTCAGCTCCAGGGTCCAGGCTTGGGATGGAAGTTGGTGCTCGGCTTGGTCAACCTGGGTCTCAGCTGCTCCACAACTCATCAAACATGGCTGCCGTGCATCCTCATGAAGTTCTGGAATGCATGAGGGTCTTCATTTCCTCAGCTCCACCGATCAGCCTTTCATAGAGTGCAAAACTCCACTCTTTTTTCCCGATCCATCTTCAGACCTAGAACAGCTCGTTGGATGTTTTCTTCTTCCTTTGAGTACAAAAGGTGACAAACAGTCTGAAAGAGGGCTTGGTTCTTGGTGTTAATGATGGCGGCTACCAAAAAGGATGGGTGCGATGATCCAGTGGACATCAATGGATGATGTGGAGTTTGCACTCTATGACAAGCTGATGGTGGAGCTGAGGACATGAAGACGCCTCATGCATTCCAGAACTTCATGAGGATGCCACCAGCCATGTTTGGATGAAGTCTGTGACAGTCTGAGACCCAGGTTGACCAAGCCGAGAGCACCAACTTTCCATCCCAGCCTGGACCCTGGACTGAAGTGGTTTCCTTGTGTAGCTATGAGGGCACTGACTCTGTGCCACCTGTCTCAGGGACCATATAGAGAAACATGCCAATATGGCCTGAGCGTTGGTGCCACACCAAACCATCAGCATTGCGGGTCAGAGAATGGTGCAGGCATCATGAAGGAATACGTGGAGGAAGCTCCTCCAGTGTCCCACCACTGAAGAACGGCTGGAGGAAAGTTGCCAGAGCAGTGGTATCAGAGGATGGAACGTTTCCCCACACCGTTGGAGCCATACGATGGAAAAGCACGTGGCCTGCAAAGCTCCAGCCAATCAGGGTTCCACTTATTCAACTAGAAGGGCTTCTTCAGCATCTATCCTCTTTGCCATGGTTGATTCTGAGTACAAGGTCCATGTACATCGACTTAGGAACGGGTCAGTTCAGATGCCGATATACAATGCCAGTGACCTAGACATGGGAGTGGCAACTCAACCTCATCATGGTTTTTTCCAGATCCAGACCCCCTTACCGAATGAACACCAACAAATTGTACCCCTACTTCATCGTGCGGCTGATGACGCCTTCTCCCTCAGAACCTACCTCATGAAGCCCTACAACTTCCAGATACCTCACCCATGAAGAGAGGGGAATTCGTTTATTTAATACAGGCTTGTCCAGGGCAGGACGTGGTGGTGGAGAACGCCTTTTTGCATCCTGGCCAACAGGTCCGGTACTTCTCAACCCATGCAGCATCACCCACAGATTTTGAGCGAGCATCATGGAAGCTTGCTGGCCATCCTGCACAATCTCATGCGCACCCACTACTCCAGTGTTGCAAACCAGGTCTTCGTGCGAACTGTCAACAAACGGCAATGGCGGACATGGAGCCTGGTGAATGGAGGCAAGGAAAAAACCTGCATAGACACGTGGATGTGCAAGGCCCGAACAGAGCTTCATGTGAAGAAAGAAGCCAGCACAACCTCCTGAAACACTGGTGCAACTCCCCAGCTGGAGCAGTGGAGTGGCAAGACAGGATGGTAGATTGCTTAATGGATGCTCCTTCGCCTGTTCTCATCACATTGATAAGATTGCTGCCATGTTAGTTGAGTGGCCCTACAAATGAACAGTCGCATTAATAAAGAGTTTTTGTTTTATGTTTGGAAAATGTGTTGATCAATGATTAAATTGTTATGACAATAAAGGGCCATTAGGTGTGGGCAGCTGCCGAGGGTGGACCATACATCCCCACTATGCTTGCACTGGGAGGTTTATCTATCCCAACAACTTTCCTTACCAATTCCCACCAGCTATCCTTACCAATCCCACTAAGCATGCAAAGGCTTAAACCCTTTTTTCAAAGTTTTTCCCCAACAACTTTATTTAAGTAAAAAAAAATGAACCCACGCGTGTGCAAGCAAAGATTAACCTTTCTTAATCAACCAAACTTATGACTTTATTAAAAAGCAAAATGACACAAGTAAATTGTGTTAAGCAAAAGATAAGGTGAACATGGGTAACAACTCAGTCTCTGGCACTCTTCTCAGTCACGTGCTCTGCGTCTGCAGCTGGGTCAGGGAGCGTCTGTGGCATCTGTGGTGTCCGAGAACCTGGGCCTGGACTGGGAATGGCTCCTCTGCTGTGGCAAGTCCTGGTAGAGTGGTAGGCTTGGGAGGCTAAGGTGCTGCTGAAATCCATGGAAAGGGCTGTGACATCGCCTGGGTACGGTGGAGGAGCAGACCATGGAAGTGGGTAGGAGCAGTTCAGCTGGCCCTGGAGTGTGGTGCAGAAGGGCTGTGATCCTGCGGGCTCGGGCATGTCATGAGGGTCTGGCTCATGTAGGGTGATGAAGGCTTGCAGTTCTCGAGGATGGGTATGTCGAAGTGGACCAGCATGGGAGAGGAATCTGTGCTGCTTTTGATTTTGTCTCTGATCTCCAAGAGAACAGTGTGTGGCTCTGGTCCCTCCGGTCTGCCTCTCTGCCTGCTTTCTGTGGTGTGACGAGCTGGTGGAGCCTGGCGGTGTGGGTTGGTTCTCTCTGGTTGCTGACTTCTTCTTGCTCCCCATTTGAGACAGGGGATCCTCCATGTCCTCCGGCACGGGAGCTGCAGCTGTCAGGGGGTCTCTGTTGCTCGGGCCCTCAAGACACCTGCCTTGGACAAGGTAGCTTCTCCTGGCCTGAAGAGGAGTGGCTCTCTGTGCGGCTGTCTAATGGAGAGGCGTTGACAGAGGGGCTGCTCCTCGGTGGCGGATCTCATCCTCCAGGAAGCTGCAACCTGGCCATGATATAGCGTCACCCAGTTCAGTGTGCTTGACAGTGGCCTGCCTGGATTTTCTTCAGGTGCCAGCTTGCCATTACCAGCGTGTGCATGTGCTTCCACCACCCAAAAACAGTACATCTGAAGCTGTAGCCAGGCTCTCTGACTTTCTCTCTCCACATTGGCCCTGCTTCCTCTTGGTGTCTGCCAATAGAGCCTGCGTGGCCCTTCCTCCAGACGGCTACTCGTTCTCCCTCAGGCCATTTCCAGCACCTCATCCTCATGGCTCCTCAGAAACGGTGCCCACAGTTTCCTCTCTCCCTTCTCCTTGCACTTGCCTCTTCCTTCCCTCTGGCAGGGGCTTCGGGCCTTCAGCAGCAGGCTTTGACGGCCTTGGGGCTGCGTCCATCACAGCAGCAGCAGTGAGCAGCAGCATGAGAAGCAGCAGCAGGAAGCAGCACTAGGGCAGCACCAGGCAGGCACCAGCAGAAGCACCACCAGCAGCAGCAGGAGCAAGACTAGCAAGCACCAGCAGGAGAAGCAACCAGCAGCACCAGCAGGAGAAGCACAAAGCAGCAGCAAACACCAAGGAGAAACCACCGGCAGCTGCCAGAAGAACCAGCAGCTTCAGAAGTAACAGCGCCAGGCGGGTGGGATGGTGGTTCTGCTTCTTCTTGCCAGGGGCTGGAAGGAGTAGGCACAGTCCTCCTCTTCTTCCCCATTGCGTGTTTTCTCAAGATGTCTCTGGCAGCAGGTCTTTTCCTCCTGAATGCTGACTGCTTGCGGAGCATGCATCCTTTTATATCTGCGGAGCTGACGCAATTCATCCTCCCGGCATGCGCAACTTGAACGCTTTGCATCCACTATGGCATCCACTATGCATCCTATTGCATCCGTTGATGATCCGCCGTTCATCCACTATGCATCCGCTACGTATCCACTATGTTCCGCTATGCATCTGCTTTCGCTATTCTTACCCCGGAGCCCTTGCAGAATGTGTCATCCGCTTCCATCCACTTCCATCCGCTAGGGCTTCCTACGAAACATCTGCTCTTACATCCCGCTTAATGGCTCCCCCACGTCCCTTCCTTCCATTTGTTGTCCACTCTGTTTATGCAAAATTTGGGGCACTTTTTGAGAGCGGATAAAAACGGATTGGAATTTTTGCTCGTCCGCTGTGTTCTTTTTGCGCATACGTTTTTGCATCCATCGGCCAGTGTGAACCTACCTTAAAAAACATAGTTGTTAAATACATGGAATACATATAGAAAAAAAAAATTAAAATGAAAAATAGGACAGGCATGATAGGCCACATCCGTCTGCCACTTATGCATGCCCCCACAGACCTCTCAGGGAAAGGGGTGAGGGTCAACAGTAGACAGACTTAAGCGTTAAAGTTTTGGGCGTTTGGGCGAAAAAAAACCACCGAGTCAGATAGAGTATTCCAGAAATTCACCACTCTTGTTGCTGAAGTTCTACTTCCTGCAATCAAGTTTGTGCAATTAACCTTGAGTTTGGTATCTATTTTGTTTGCTCTTGTTGCTTGTTATGGTTGAAGTTGAAGTATTCATTGACAAGTGGACATTGCCAATGTATTAATTTTATATACTATACTTAGATCAGACCGGAAATCGGTGTAGTTCTAGGTTTTCTAGCTCTAGGAATTTCGAGTCTGGTAGCATAAGGTTTCTCAATGAGTAGAGGAGTGGAGAACTCTTCTTGGTGAAATATTTTCTGAACTTTCTCAAATGGTTAATATCAGATACATAATGTGGGCGTTCCAGACGATGAATGAGCTGTATTCGAGTATTGGTCGAGCAAATTTTTGTATACTTTAGTTATTAATGTAATATTACCAGAGAAAAACTACATAAGGATTAGTTTAACACTCTTAACGCCTTTTTGGCTATGTAGTTACATTGGGCTCTAGCACTTAGGTCATTTGAGATGCAGATTTCCTCCAAGATTCCTTGACAGAGTATGGATCATCCAACAAGATCTTGACTATTTAGCCTGTATTTTTCTGATTTTTTTGCCAATATGTTAGGACAGAGCATTTATTTGTTGAGATTTGAACTTGCCATTTGTTTGACCATTCTGAAACATAGTCCAAGTCTTTTTGAAGGTAGCCATATTGGTCCTGTGCGTGTTGTTCTGTGCGTATTGAATAGCTCTTTATACCATCATCAGTTGGAAGGATAATGCAGTTGCTCTTGATATGACCACAGAGGTCCATTTTATGTAGGGTATGAAAAGGAAGTTGCGTCCAGAACCACTGCCTTGGGGAGCACCACAATTGACAGATACAGAATTTTGATAAGGAATTTTGACCATTTTGTTTTCTGTTTGATAGGAATGCTCTACCCAGTAATGCAGGTGCTCCAGAGATACGTTAAGATTTTAGTTTTAGGAGTAGTTTGTCATGTACCACTGAATCAAAGGCTTTACAGAAGTCTGTGTAATTGTGGTCTATTGCTTTGCCTGATCGAGTTGTGTAGTCCATATGGTTTTTGCAGTGACGAGTTTGCAGATTACATGATAGTTTTTACGCTTAAAACCAAATTGTATTATTTGAGATAGTTTGTTTGTTTTCAATGGGAGGATGATGGGATTGGTTAATAATTGATTCTGACTTTACAGGTGACAGATCATTAAAGCAGGTTCTGTAATTTTGAAACTAGGCTGGGGTCTTCCCTTTTTGAAGATGGGGATGACTGTGGCTTGTGACCATAGTTTTGGCAATGCAGCTCGGTCCTGGAAGATTTTTCAAGGATTATGCTTAGAGGTTCAGCTTATAGCCAGTAGGTAGTTTTTAAGAAATAAGCACATATTCCCAACCAGTTCCAATAGATTAGAGATGGTTTTAAACGATTTGCATAGTTACTTTTATGAAACATTGTCTTCTGGTAAAATTCAATATGTATTAGCATCATTGTCCGTGGTCGATTTAGGAAATACCTATAATGGGTATGATCCATTGCTTTTACAGATACTGAGCCAAAGAATGTGTTAAAGAGGTTCGGCTTTAATAAGGTTCATCGTTTGCAGTCTTTCCCATTAGGTCTTTTATCAGGGTAGAGATGGACCTTGATGCTTTTAGTACTCTGCCAGTGTTAGCCCAGGCTCTCTGCCTTGTACTCTTCCAAGCTGCCTGTTTTCTTCTTGGTGTCGCGATAGAGTCTGTGTGCCCTTTCTTCCCAGAGCGTATTCGTTCTCCCCTCAGCCATTCCAGCCACCTTCATCCTCATGCCTCCCTCTGGCAGGAGCTTGACAGCAGCAGGGCCTTCAGGGGCTTGAGCAGCAGGGCTTTTGAGGGCCTTTGGAGTCGTGATCCACCACAGCATAGCAGCAACACCACCACCCACCATGCAGCAGGGGGGCAGGCAGCAGCACCTGCAGACCAGCAGCACGCAGCAGCAGCACGCAGCACCAGCACACACTAGCAAGGGGCCAAACCAGGCAGCCAACCCAAGGCAGCACCAGAACCAGACTTCAGAGTTCAAGTGGCCAGGGGGTGCGGATGCTGGTTTCTGTCCTTCTTGCCAGGGGCTGGCACAAGTAGCACCGGCTTCCTCTTTCTTCCCTGACTGACGAACCATGGTGTTCTTTTGAAATGTATGATTGGCAGCACATCTTTCCTCTGAATGCTGACTGCCGTTTGTGAGCGCATCCTTTTATAATCCGTGGAAAGCTGACACAATTGCATAATCCCTGCATGCGCCAGTGAACTTCTTTGCATTCTGATATACATCCTGTGCGGCATCCGCTTTGCTTCCTATAGGCGTTCCGTGTATGCATCCGCGTCATTCTGCTACTGCATCTCTGCCCCTGTTCACGCCTATGCGTCCGCTTTGCAATTCTCCCCCTGAACCCTTCGGATGTGTCTTCCACTTCATCCACTGTCATCCGCTAGGCTTCCTATGAAACATCCGCTTAACATTCCTCGCTACATACTACCCCCGTCCATTTCTTTCCGTTCTTTTCGTTCTTTATGTAAATTTTTGCCACTTTTGGAGGATGACAATGGGATGGAGCCACCCCTGAAATTTTGCTTGTCCGCTGTGTCCTTTATGCATACGTTTTGCATCCGTCGGCCAGTGGGACCTAACCTTAAGTAGTATGAAGTATTATTGAGAGTTGGTAAGTAAACGGTTAATGTCTTGCTTTGTTTTGCTTAGCTGTTGCTGATATCTGAGAATAGGTTTATAAACTGGTAGGAGGTCTCTTTTCCTGGGCTGTTTGAAAACAATCAATGAGCAATCAATACACTCTCTCTCTTGTTTTGTAGATTGAGTTTTTAAGATAGTAAAGATGCAAAGATATTGAAGGGGGGATCTTTGGCTCCTCACTGGCAGGCAATAGGAAACTTTTTGTTTTGTTTTCCCCTGATGAATGGGATTTCTGGCCCCCTCCTAATTAATTTAAATATACTTTCAAAGTTTGTTGCTTTTAAGAGAAAGAGAAAGAAAGACAGTTTTCAACTGGCAATTTGAACAGTTTATATTTTTACTATGTAGACTCAGATTTGTATTGAGCATTTGCTCCTGGCTTCAGTATACTTCTGTTTATATCACAGGAAAAATTGCTTCCAATCTTCACAGGAGTTTGATTATAACAATACTTCCCTACTTATGGAAAGTCCAAAGTTACTGTCCTTTTAAAGAGAAAGTCCGGATTTGCAATTTGTTGAAGAGGGAAGATGGAAGGAGGGGTGGCAGGGGGAAGCAGTCTGTTTCACACCCTGGCTGCAAACATCTGTAGACCGAATCACAGCTCCCAGTGCTCAGTGCCCTGCAAGGATGGGATGAAACTCACCATCTCACTGCCTTGCAAGGATGATCGTTGAGCCTCCTGGTACTAGAAAGCCTCACCGCCTTACCTTCTGGCAAGGATGGGTCGAGTTGCAGATCGTTGAGTGCTTTTGAACAGAGCGCTCCTGAAATTAGTGCCCACCGAGGAATGAGCTCTTTTCTGGCATGCTGATCAAGGATGGGAGGAATCAGAGATCTCTGAGTACTTTTGAATTGAGCGTTTGCTGAGGAATGGAGCTCTTTCTGGCTTGCTGGCATGTCTTGGGCAACCTGCTTTCAATTGAGGACCTGTATACTGCACGAGTCAAAAAGAGGACTGTGAAAATATTTGCAGACCCTTCACATCCCGGACATAAACTGTTTCAACTCCTTCCCTCAAAACGACGCTATAGA